>APFE030359550.1:99986-111936 GCA_000404065.3 Pinus taeda
AAACTGCGCAAGGAAATAGGAGGCTTGGAGGGCTGGAGGAAGGCATATGTTGTGTCTATTCAGTTTGTGAGTTGTATTGTTCAATTGTGCTAAGAGCTGGATGGCTTGTGAGTTGAAGCTTTGCGTAATCTGAACATATTTCCACTTGTATGATATTATAAAGATTGGGGTTTTCGGCTGAGGCTTTCCCCAGAGTATTCTTCTGTGTTCATGTGTGATTTCTTTCTCATTCTCAGTTATATGTGTTCTATTGATCTTGCTCATATTCAATTAAGCTTCCGCAAAGTTTGTTGTAGAAGTAGATCTTGTATTTTGCTTTAGTATATTGCATAATCTGTTGATCTACAGTGGGAAATTTGTACAAAAATAATACACAAATTGCAACATTGTAGACCACATGCTCTCATCATAATTTAGATGCTAGATAAGGAGGAAGACCTAATGTTTCAACTTTTTTATTCACCTTTCAACTAAATGACCCTTCCCATCATAGCATTTTGATCATGGTTGATATGGAGAATCTCCAAATGCAAAACCATAATTATGTGACACTTATCCTTGAGACTTTTACCAATAAAGAGACTATGCCTCCCTCCTTTGATGGTCTATTGCAAATTATGGAAATCCCTAAGTTAGAGATTTAACCTATGTTAATGATGCTCAATGCTCCTTTGTGGAAAATTATGATTCATGATCTTGATACTAGGGTTGGTCATGAGCTATGGTATCATAAATTTGGTGCAATTCCTTTATGTTATATCTACTTTGGAACTGATGCAAACTTTTTCTTCACAACATAAGGCTTTGTTTAGTGCTATTGGAGGTATTGATCCTTTAGACTCTAGGTTGATATGATTTAGAGAATGTTGAACCATGTTCCCCTAATTATGTGGCTTTTCATGTCATAGTTATTATTAAGGGATTTTAACATTCATTGATGTGTATGGGTGCGAGAACTTTGTCACTTCTCATGGCTTTGTAAATTTAGGTGAAAATGAACTCTCCTAATCTTTTCCCTCGCATATCACCTTAAGGGACATTGGTGGGACCTCTTCCCAATCTATACGACTCATTACTAACTTACATATTACCTTAGGAGATGAAACTATTTTGATTGATGTAGAAGTCATGGATGCTCTTTTGAGTGCTACATGCTACTTGAGATGAACTATACCTACGCCATGAAGGAAGTTGTGTCCTCTGATTTTGTAGCACACTATTTTCCCTTGGAGGAAAATAGGTCATTATCAACTAGCTTATAAATAGATCTAATCTGTACAAAATCCAGATAATTTTTTTCCTTTATAAGTGCTAATAATTTGATTTCTACAATTTTTAATGTTGTTCTTTCTCTTTATAAGGTACGCTCATCTTTCAGCACATTCTTTGGTACTCCTCACACATCCTTATGTAGATTTGTCCCCCTTTTTTAGGTCTCCTCTCACAAAAGGCATAAACATTTAGCATCATGCTAAGAATATTATTGTGCAGCTAGGGATTCCACTTCACATTTAATGAGATATTCTAATCCACCTACCTATTTCAACTTATTATTCAATGATGATGAAAAGTTCATTGAGACCTTAAATACTTTAAATTGGAAGAACATACAATTGAATCCTTAAAATATATGTACGTTAGTGGTGTTGATAGTTACCATGCCTCTTTACATACTCCATCTATTTTGGAAGAGGATGCCTTGCCTCAGTTTTCCATAATATAGACTATTAATGTTTCCACTGAATGGGACATTCCCAGATTATTTAAAGTTGAGAATATTTCTATGGGCTTAATAACATAAAAATATTTTGATAAGGACTTCCAATTTTTGTTTCATGGGCACAAGACCTTGGGCTTTATCCTATGCAAGCCCCTTTGTATCATTCTCTTAGCTATGGTGGGCTTAGTATGACATATTCTTGAACTACCATATATAGGTTTAGATCTCCCCTCTATAATGTTGCATTTGAACATTTTTCTGTAGAATTTCTCACTGTAGATCACCTGATAATGCAATATACTAAAGCAGAATACTTGATCTATTTCTACAAACAAACTTGTCGAAGCTTAATCAATTTTGAGCAAGATCAAATAGAACATATATAACAGAGAATGAGAAATCAATCACACATGAACACAGAAGAATACTTTGGGGAAAGCCTAAGCTAAAAACCTCACTATTTGTATTATCATACAAGTGGAAATATCTCCAGATTACACAAAAATTTTGCTCACAAGCTATCCAGCTCTCAGTACAATCCCTCAATGATGCTCATAGACTGAATAGAAACAACATATGCCTTCCCTCATTCCTCCAAGCCTCCTATTTCCTTGCGCAGTTTCTCCTGGGTCCTCTGGCTGCCACTTGTGTGAATTCTCCTCTCACACAACTCACCAAACTCAGGAGTAACTGCCTAATATCCAAGGAATGAATTCCTTCTGCATGCAAGAGATACCCTCAATGGAATATTCCTGCAACTGATAGTACACTGTCCCATCATCTGATCTCAACTGGGTCTTTGACTGAACTGACATGCATGAGTTATTTATGAGAGAATATTCAATTATCTGAAGTACAGTAGTTACATGCATGCATGCATTAACTAACTGAACTCACAATCTGTTCCACAAGCTGTTGGAACTAATCTAACTGAATTTAAATCAGTTAACTGAGCTAACTAATTACAACCCAAAGTACAACTCATCCTAATCACTTTAATTAAGGGATAACTTCCTAATCAAAGGGAAAACTGTTGCATGTCTTCACATAGACTTCATGTTTGATTTTCTCCAACTAATTAACTCAAGATGAATTAATTAATTATTTTTCAAACCACTGCTAAGATCAAATTCGAATTTTAATTCTCAATTTTAGTTCAGGGACTAACTAAAATTGGAATGTATCCCGAAATGCTATTTATAGCAATGCTATTTTTTTGGCACTTCTATATTTAGAATTTCTTGTTGCTATTTTCAACACTCCCTCTCAACAAGAAAGGGATTGTCAGTCACCCCAACCCTGTCTTTGTGGAACCCGAATTTGCATTTTGACAATGCCTTAGTCAAAATATCTGCATCTTGCTCCTCAGCCGAAACATATAGCAACAACATGATCCTTTTTCACCACACATTCTCGAAGATGATGATATCGGATATTGATGTGCTTGGACCTGTCATGAAATACTGGATTCTCAAAGAGTTTGATACAACTCTGATTATCACAATAGATCATAGTTGGATCCATCCTCTGACCAAACAATCCAACTAGAATTTTCCGCATCCAAATGGCCTCACATGCTGCCTGACTGACAGCCATGTATTCAGCCTTTGCTGAGCTAAGTGCAACTAACCTCTATTTCCTGCTGTAACAAGAAACTGTAGCTGAACCAAGGTTGAAAATTCCTCCTGAAGTGCTCTTCCGGTCTGATGGAGTCCCTGCCAAATCTGCATCTGTGAAGCCCTAAAGCTTCACTCCCTCTGTCCGTCTGTACCATAATCCATATTGTGATGTGCCTCTGAGGCATCTCAACACATGCTTCGTTGCCTTCCAAAACATCTTGGTAGGCTGAACCATAGCTTGACTCAACTGGTTCACCGCAAAGCACAAATATTGTCGTGTGTTAACTAAATACATCAATGAACCCACAAGCTACCGATGAACAGTAGCAGCTACTACCTCACCTAAAGTAGCATCCTCCTTCCTCTAGTTACCTGCTAGAGTAGTCTGCATGGGCTTGCACTTCTCCGTGTGGAATTGCCTGAGTATCTCATTGGCATACTTGCCTTGAGACACAAACACTTCCCCATCCTTCTGCCACACTTCCATGCCTAGAAAGTAGTGGATAAGATCCATGTCTTTTATCTTGAATTCTCTTGCAAGGTCCTCCTTGCAAGACTTGATCAACTGATCATCACGTGTCAATATTAGATCATCAACATAAAGAACAATGATCAATGGCTTACCTTCTACCATGATGTGGTAAAGGTTCACATCCACTTCACTCTTTGTGAAGCCCAACCTGGTGAAATGGCTGTCGATCCTGGTGTACCAAGCACAAGGTGCTTGCTTTAGCCCATACAAAGTTCTCTTGAGTGGGCACACATGCAACTCACAATTGAAGGTCTCAAAACCTTCCGGCTGCTCTATGTACACCTCTTCCTCAATCTTGCCATTAAGGAACGCAGTATTCACATCTATTTGATGGATCTTCCAACCCGTCTGTGCTGATAATGCCAACATTGATCTGATAGATGAGTACCTTGCTATAGGAGAAAAAGTCTCATCATAGTCGATCCCCTCGACCTGTGAGAAACCACGAGCAACAAACCTTTCCTTATGTTTCTCAACACTTCCATCAGCTGCTTGCTTTACCTTGTAAAGCCATCAGGAACTCACCATTGACTTGTCCTCTGGTCTTGGGACAACATCCCAAACATTGTTCCGAACTATAGAGTCGTACTCCTCCACCATAGCATCAACCCAGACTGGTTGCTGCACTTCTTCCTCGAAGGAAGACGGTTCAGTCTCTACACACTCCCCAACCAGGGCCATGTAACCAGTGTATTGCTTTGGTGACCTCCTTTGTCTGTGTTGAGAAGATGGCTATTCCACATTCTCTCTTGCATCCATTATCAATCTATCAGCTTCCCTTGAGCGTTTCTGCCCATCTCTGGAAGAATCTACATGAGTGGATGTCTCCCCTCCCAGATCCTATGCATGCGGAGGCTTCACATCAATCTGAGGCTCCTCCTCCTTAGGAACCAAAAGTTCCTCCTCTGCATGCAACTTGAGCTCCCTCTCAAGGGACACTTGCATGGATTTCTACTCATCAAACTTCAGATCTCTCCGTACCATTGTCCTCTGACTGGTAGGCAAGAACACCCGATAGTTGTGGGGTGTATCAGTGTACCCCACAAGTATTCCCAACTCAGATGTTGGCTCTAGCTTCTTCCGGGCATCTTTGGTCACATGGCAATAAACTGATGATCCAAAGATCTTGAAGTGACTCACATTTGGTCTCTTCCTGGAAAAGGCCTCCACTGGTGTCTTCATTCCCAGTATACGATGCGGGCTTCTATTCTACAGGTATACTGTTGTATTACATGCCTCAACCCACAAATGAAGTGGTAGGCTTTGGTCATGCAGCATCACCCGAGCTACTCCCACATCGATCTGTTCTTCCTTTCGGCCACCCCATTCTGTTATGAGTTATGGGGTGATGTCAACTCCCGTTTAATTCCTTCTGCTACACAAAAGTCCTTAAACTGTTGGGAAACATACTCTCCACCATTGTCGCTTCACAAGGCCCTTATTTTATTTCCAGATTCTTTCTCAACCAAGGCTTTGAACTCACAAAACCTTGAGAAGGTTTGATCCTTCTTCTGCATGAAGTAGATCCAACATCTACGAGAAAAATCATCAATAAAAATAACATAGTACCTTTAGTTAGAGGTGGAGGCTGTCCAGAAAGGTCTACACACATCTATGTGAACTTGCTCCAAGATTGCTCTCACTCTACTGTCTTGATCCTGAAAGGAATATTTTGCATACTTACCCAAGGTACAACCTTTGCATGTATCCACTTGCTCTAGTTTACCCTTGGGAAGTCTGGTAGAAATCTGTTTAATGATCTTCAAGGCCCCATGGTGCAAGTGGCCCAATCTTCTATGTCACAGCTCGCCAATATCTTGGCTTTGCACCAACTCTACTTTGGAACTCAATGCAACACAGTCATCTACCTCCAACTTGTAGAGATTCTTTACTCGAATCCCAATCCTCTTGGTCTATCCAGTGCAGATATGCCTCAGGAATTCCTTTCCTTTACTAAAGACTACATCATAGCCTTTGTCTTCCAACATAGCGACGGACACAAGGTTCTTCTTTAGACCAAGCACATACTTTACATCAGTCAGGGTCAGAAGAGCTCCATGCTCCCTTTGAAACACAACCGTACCTTCACCTAAAACACGGTACTTTCCATCATCGCCCATCTCGATGTGCATCTAGAGGTTCTTCTCCTCCAAGGTACCGAATAGACTCTTGTCACCGGTCATGTGGAATGAAGCTCCACTATCTAGGTACCAAACACAACCCACCATTGATGAAACCATGCATGCGATGAGGGTGAAATCCAATTCGAACTATGAGGCCAGTGCCTCACCATCTGATCCCTTTGAGGATCCCTTCTTGGATTTCCTCTGTAGGCAATTCGTAGCATAATGGCCCACCTCATGACAATGAAAGCATCTCACTTTCGATTTGTCAATCTTCTTTCCACCATGGGAAGAACTCGATTTGGAATGGGAAGCCTTCCCCCTTCCCTTTCCTCGCCTTACTCACTAAGGCTAGATTTTCTTCATTATCTTGCTTTGATGAAGATCCATCTCTAGTGCTTCTTCTTATCTCCTCCTGCTTCAGATCTGACCAAAGTCGTTCCCAATATGGCAATTTCTCTCTTCCATTTACTGAGTCTTGGTAGCTATGCCAGCTCTTCGGAAGACTGAGGAGAGCAAGACTCACCATGTCATAATCGGCTGTCATGATCCCTACACTTCCAAGCTCATCCCTGCAGGTGGTGAGCTTGTTCAGATATGTAGAGACTATGTCGCCCTTTTCACACTTGATTTTTTGAAGCTCGTCTTTTAGTGCCAGCTTCCTCTGATCGCTGCTATTCTGATATAGATCCTTCAATGTTCTCCACATTGAAAACAATGTCTCCTTCCTAGGGAGACTTGAGACAATGTGGTCTCGAACTCCCTCCAAAAGGATTCTCCTCGCTCTAGCCACACATTTCTTCCATTCCACCAATTCTTGGGCATTAGCAGCTGCTGGCTTGGGGACTTCTTGATCAATGAAATCCTTCAAACCGTTGTCCTCTAATACCACTTCCATGCGATCCTTCCAGGCTATATAATTCGAGCTTCCATCAAGGGCATATTCGAGTCTCAAACCGTTGAACACCATTGGTGAAATTTGAGATGTGATAAAAATTCGATTTCTATAATCAGGAACTTCAAACTTCTCCCTTCTCCCTTCTTTGTATACTGTTCTTCGCTTTGATCACCTTTGCTCCGATACCATGTAGAATTTCTCATTGTAGATCCCCTGATAACGCAATATACTAAAGAAAAATACTTGATCTACTTCTACAAACAAACTTGCGGAAGCTTAATCGATTTTGAGCAAGATCAAATAAAACACATATAATAGAGAATGAGAAATCAATCGCACATGAACACAGAAGAATACTCTGGGGAAAGCCTCAGCTAAAAACCTCGCTATCTGTGTTATCATACAAGTGAAAATATCTTCGGATTACACAAAGCTTTAGCTCACAAGCTATCCAACGCTCGGTACAATCCCTCAATGCTGCTCATAGACTGAATAGACACAACATATGCCTTCCCTCAGTCCTCCAATCCTCCTATTTCCTTGCATAGTTTCTCCTAGGTCCTCTGGTTGCCACCTGTGTGAATTCTCCTCTCGCACAACTCACCAAACTCAGAAGTAACTGCGCAATCTCCAAGGAATGAATTCCTTCTGCATGCAAGAGATATCCTCAATGGAATATTCCTGCAACTAATAGGACACTGTCCCATCATCTGGGTCTTTGACTGAACTGACATGCATGAGTTATTTATGAGAGAATATTCAGTTATCTGAAGTACAATAGTTACATGCATGCATGCATTAACTAACTGAACTCACAATCAGTTCCACAAATTGTTGGAACTAATCTAACTGGACTTAACTCAGTTAACTGAGCTAACTAACTACAACTCAAAGTACAACTCATCTTGATCACTTTAATTAAGGGATAACTTCCTCAATCAAAGGGAAAACTATTGCATGTTTTCACATAGACTTCATGTTTGATTTTGTCCAACTAATTAACTCAAGATGAATTGATTAATTATTTTCAAATAGCTGCTAAGATCAAATTCGAATTTTAATTCTCAATTTTACTTTAGGGACTAACTAAAATTGGAATGTATCCCAAAATGCTATCTATAGCAATGCTATTTTTTTGGCACTTCTATATTTAGCATTTCTTATTGCTATTTTCAACATTTTCTACCCAAACTTGTTGCAATATTTCCCCTATATGATGTTGGTGTGTTAGTATCTTATACTTATTTACCTTTGCACACATCTAACAACATAGGCCTCTTATGATGGGTTTCTTAGAGTAGCACCACTTTGTCATTCAACACTCACCCCATGAATTTTTTATAACACTGAGAACCCTTCTAGATTGAGCTCATATTTTAAGCCTCATTCTTTTCTCTCATCTCTCTTTGTTCATTCCCATAAAAGCCCTCAAACTTTTGTTTCATTGTTTTCTCATGTACATTTCTTTTATGTGCTTACTTTCATCCAATATTTTTTTTTGGTCTTTGTCATGTTGATAGAATGAAAATCATCAAAATCAATAGGTAGCCATGTACTTAAGTGTATATTAATTACGTATTATCTTCCCCATTCGTTAATTCCAACCATAAATTATTTTCCGTGCTTGAGAAACCTATTTGTTTGCAACATGAAAACTTGTGTCCTCTCTTGATTCTTAAAAAATAATTAAAAGAAGAAGAAACATACATATAAGAAAAAAGAGAAATTAAATATTATAAGTTAAGGATTTTTCCTAATTTGTTAAATCCCCATAAGTCTTATTTGGACAATTATTAGTTTTGTAATGTTCCCTTCCATGGCTTACTCAACTCATAGAGTAGGGATGCAACCTAGGTTAAAAATTCTCCATATAGATTTGAACCCATCAAAATTCCCATACCTTGAATTCATATGTATATTTAACTGAATAACATAGTAAAAATAAGCATATATTAAACTCATCAAACAAGGGACCCCATATTCATTTTACTAATTAAATTGAGAATAAACTTCAATTACATAGTTATAAATAAGGAATTGGGAGTAGATAATGAATACTCCTTTTTTTACCAATATGGTATAAGAACTCAATTATACATGAGCAAAATTTCACCCAACCATAGGCATCCTGTGCAGATGCTTCCCTTCCCCCAAACCATGATATAAGGCCACTAGGGCAAAGGAATATAGCCACAAACTCACAAGTCACTCAATCCAACCTAATTTCTCTTAGGATCAATCATTTATTCACAACTAAGCACTCCATGCAACTATCCAATCATGAAAGAATCGTGGTATTCTCACCCACTATTCACACAACACAAGGCATTTCCCTTCTCTACTCAATAGTTCCTCTAGTTTATTTTGCCTTCTAGTGCCCTTGATTTTGGCAAGAATAACCTGTCTAGTTGTTTGTCATTTGGAATAACTTGGTAGAAAATTGTATTGGTTGCAAGTCATTCAATAAGCAACAACTAACAAGGAAAGTGGAGATTTCCTAATCAACCTAGCCTCTATGTTCCTCTACAATTATCTCTCTCTCCACAAAATTCTCTCCTACATCATGTTTGGTCCTTTTTAAGATTGTATATCAATGTAAAACATGAGAGTTATAGTTTTGAGAACTAGATTGATGCTTCCACGTGAGAATAGTAAGAGTGTGAGTAAGTGAATGGACATAACAACAAATAGTTTCCATGAAAAAGGAGAACAAATAAATATTTCCAAACATAAAGGAAAGATTTCCATGAGGATTAGCGATTCTTATACTTCCCCATTGTAATTGTATATAGCACCCTCCCTTCATAACTATGTGAGATAGACCTCCTTACCAACCACCACATGTATTCACCGGTTAAACAATCCTAGGAAACTACTTCTATCGGTAAAGAAGCGCATGTGCCTGTGAATGCTCTTCCAATTAAATCAAATAACATTGGAAAATCGAATAGCCTATTCAGCATCACTCACGGCGAATCGGGGATAACGTTTCTTTGACTTAGCTGAAGTCCAGGCCAGAACGCCGCCCTACTAAAAATTCACATGCCAAACCTAACTCCACGTGAGTGGGAAGTTGAGGCGCGACAGACTTCCACGCGCCCCTTCTATGATCAGTTTCTAACGGGATCTTTTTCATCTCGGAAAGAGTAGCAGTAGGATCCGCCGAACATAAAATTCAATCTCAAAATCTTTTTGTGAATTGAGTTGGGAGGGAATGGAATTTGAACTCGAGACTGGTAAAGTCGAGGAGGATGGATGGGCGAGGGGCGCCATTATTGGGGTCGGAGCTTCCGGAACGGTCAGCCTCGCTATGAGCAGGTGTAATGGTCCACTCTTTGCAGTCAAATCCACAGCCAGTTCGAGTATGGCTTTAGATAATGAATACCAGATTTTGCAGGGACTGGATTCTTCATACATCGTTGCCTGCCTGGGACACTGTCACAGCGTTGAGAACTGTGTAAAGGTGCAGAATTTGTTCATGGAGTACATGAAGACTTGACGAATCCGTGATCAGGGTTTACACTCGTGGCGTCTTATGTGGGATCGATTACCTCCACATACAGGGGATTGTGCACTGTGATATCAAGGGAAAGAATGTTCTTGTAGGTGCCAATGGTGTCAAGCTTGCTGACCTCGGCTTTGCCAAGAGGATTAGGGATGAGAAGAATGGCCAGGAGACCCTCCAATTGAGGGGAACGCCTCAGTGGATGGCTCCAGAAGTGGCTAACCAGGTGGAGCAGGGCCTGCTTTTGATATTTGTTCTCTCGGCTGCACTGTCCTTGAGATGGCCACTGGCAGGCCTCCTTGGAGCCAAGTTTCCAATCCCCTTACTGCAATGTATAGGATAGGATCCACAGAGGAGCTTCTTGAGTTGCCTTTTCACTTTCCTTCCATGTTTTATGAGTGTGTGACATGTGGAAATGTTGAGAATGGCTAGAAGTTTCTTCAAAATTTACAGGAAATTTCTAAGGTAACCCTGTAATATTACATAATAAGAAAATAAAAAATAACTTTTTAATTATATAATTTATATAATAATCAAAATTAATATTGAATCAAAATATTTAAATATTGTTCAAGGGTTTTGGATAGAGAGTCACTGGGTGTTCTGTTAAGGCGCTCTTTGATGTGAAGTCACCAATGCAATTCCCCAACCTGATCAAGGTGATATATTGGACATGTTGAAAATGTAGCTTGCAAAGTTAAAAAAAAAAATTCAAATATTCAAATCAATTTAAATATATAAATATATAACTGTATTCAAAGTTCTATGATCCATAATAAATTAAACAAAGTCTTTTGGTACAAATCACATGATAGAATTTTTTGGCTAACGCTTTTCGAACCAACAAGTGTGGTTTATCATCCAGACCAGATGAAGAGTCAGACCAAATGACGAATGCTTAAATAAGAGAGCAATGTAGACGACATAATTTCAGGTAACGAGTATATTGGCAATTAATGTTTAAATTATAATATTAATTATTGATATATTAAACGGCTAGTTTTTTGAAAAATATTTAAATAATGATATTAATTTATTAAAAATATTAATATTTGTTGATTAAATACTAATATTAATTTATAATATTGTTGTTGATTTATTTTCTGATCTCTCGTTTTTTTTTTTAATGTATTATCATCTATTCGTTCTTAAACTCTTTTTAGTATTTGTTTTTTTTTTTATGTATTTTATCATCTTATTTGTTCGTAACTCCTTTTAGTGTTTTTATTATTTGTTTAATGGGCATGAGCCCCATATTTTATTCTTGACCCCATTTTATTTATTGATTATTTTTCTTTGGATATCTATATATATATATATATATATATATTGACTTGTGTATATTTTTGTTTTGTTTTATTTATTTTTACATCAATTATTTTTAATTTATTTTATTTTATTTCCATTAGTTATTTTATTTATCAAATGATCTTGTCTCGATTAGGGTCTTCACTCGTTTTTATAATTTTTTTATTTTTAACTCCCCTCCTTTAAAGTTTGACTTTGATTATTTATTTATTTATCTTAAAAATTAGCTATTTAATATAATGGTT
>APFE030359552.1:21193-48853 GCA_000404065.3 Pinus taeda
TTCCGGTCAAAATCCGATAGCAATTTATTGGAATCGCAAGTTTGATAGCTAATTTCTGCACAATCAAAGCGTCCCAAGGGTTTTTTAGGGCGCTGAATCTAAATATGCAGTTAAAAAACCATTTTAACTGCAACAAATCAAGATTTAAACTCAATTTCTTCGGCCGGATTCCGTCACCGGAATCTCCAAAAAGTCGCATTATAGACAACTCCAAAGTAAAATAGATCAATGTTTATTTATCAAAACCAAACCATTATTTATTAAAAAGTTAATTATATTATATATATATATATATTATATATTATATCATATATATTTATATATAATAATATATATATATTAAATATGTCCATTAAATATATAAGTATATATATATTAATATTTTCTAACCTTTCTTTAATACTATTTTATTCATGTTTATATATATATATTATATATATATATATATATATTATATTATATATATATATATATATAATATATATATATATATATATATATATATTATTTCTAACTATATATATACATATATCTATCTAATATATAAGTATATATATATTAATATTTTCACTACTTAACATTCTAATAACTATTTTATTTAATGTTTAGATATTCAATATTATACATATTTATTAATTAGTAGATAAAAGATATATAAAATTTTTAAATTTTTTTATCTTACTTTATTTATTAAGGTTAGTTTAAATTAACTTAGAACTAACCAAAAAATATAAAGAT
Organism: Pinus taeda; assembly: GCA_000404065.3. NCBI lineage: Eukaryota > Viridiplantae > Streptophyta > Pinopsida > Pinales > Pinaceae > Pinus > Pinus taeda. The sequence goes on from APFE030359552.1 coordinate 21,932, forward strand.
AAAAATCAAAACACAAATCAAATAAATATTAATTAAATGAATAAATGAAAAATAATATTGATTAGTCACTTTATTTCGAAAATACATATTTTAATATATTTATAAACATAGCAATAGGATGTTAAAAATCAAAGGCTAATAAAAGGCTAAATAAATACCTTATATTCAAAGGCTAGTTCAAATATTTTTAATAAAAATAAACAATATATATATTATGCTAAATATCCCAGGCTGCCAATAACAGATATATAAATAAACAAATTACAATCTGAATTAAATAATCTTCGAATATATAGGGAAATAAAGGGGATTGAATCAAACCATAAGGGTGATAATAAAAAGAGGAACAAATCAAATCAAGAGAAAAGCAGAAAAATAAAACAACAAACCCAAAGGAATTAACCCTTAAGGTAAGGAAACCTGAAACACTGAGAACTTACCAAGAAGGGACTGCGGAGGCTAGGAAGACAGGGCTGGGACCCAACAGCTGCTGATCTTCCAACCATCATCCCTATTCAGATTATTCGGCCTTTTTTCAATCTCTAGGGCCTCTCTAAACTTGCGATGGTGAAACTGAGCAACTCTAGCAATAACTTGAGCCTCTTCGATACATACATGATGCATCGTCTTCTCGGCATGTTCCGCCAAGGCTGAGGATTTGGTCCTACCATGCCTCAAGTCAGCTGAATGCTCGCTAATCCTTTGATTGATAGAGCGACCTATCTCACCAATATATGGAATCCCACAAGAACAAGGGATGACATAGACGCCCTTCATGTCTTTAGGGTCAATAGGATCTTTTACAGACCTGAGGGAGCTACGGATAGTATTAAGAGGCCTAAAAGTTGCGAGCACATCAAACTTTCTCAGAATCCTCGCAATCCTATCCGTGGTCCCCTGGATATAAGGAAGGCTAACCCCCATGACACGATCATTAGGATCCCTACGAATTAACGACTCCTTCTTAGCCTTGAGGAAGGCCTTTTGACCCAGGTGTCTATTGTAACCATTTTTCACAAAGACATCTAGGAGATGAGCCTTCTCCCTTTCCAAGCTCTCTTCATCAGAGATTCTAACAGCACGGGTGGCAAGTGTGCTTAGAACCCCTAACTTTTGAGCTGGGAAATGATGGGAAGAAGCATGCAAGTATTGCTCAGTATGCGTCTTCTTCCTAAACACTTGATGAGAAAAGGAACCAACAACTTTCTTAGAGATGAGAACATCCAAGAACGGAAGACAACCATTGTCTTCTTTTTCCATCGTGATTTTATGGCGGCGGACTGGTTATTAAGATGATTGAAGAAATGATCCAGCTCATCAGGACCATGAGACCAGACAACACCAGTGTCATCAACGAATCTTTTCCAAAGCTTCGGAAGGAGACGAGAAGAGGCCAAAGCCTTAGACTCAAAATCCTCCATAAAGAGGTTGGCGACTACTAGGGACAAGGGGGAGCCCATGGCAACCCCACAAGTCTGCTCATAGAATTCTCCTTCGAAGCTGAAAAAGGTGGATGTAAGGCAAAGCTCAACCAATTTCGCTGTATCATGGTCGGTGAGCTTATAAATCACCTTCATGGCCTCATTGATTGGAATACACGTGTAAAGAGAGACCACGTCGAAACTTACCAGAATGTCCTCAGGCTCAATCTTAACCCTTTTAAGATCATCAATAAAGGAAGCTAAGTCTTTGACGAAGGACTCAGTATGACCAACCAAGGGCCTCAATTTAGCCGCAAGGAACTTGGCTAGGAGGTAAGTCGGACCACCTATGGTGTTGACAATGGGTCTCAAGGGGACCCCTTCCTTATGGACCTTTGGAAGGCCATAAATCTTAGGAGCAATGGGGTTTCCCTCAATGAGCTTCTGGGATAGAGGAATAGTGGAATTGCAAGATTTGATCGCAAGGGCGACTGCTCTAGATATCTTCTTAAGGGGATTCTTCGAGAGCTTCTTGTAACTACCACTATTACAGAGATGATCGAGCATCTTATTTCTGTAATCACTTCTATCCATAATGACGGCAGCCCCACCTTTATCAGCTTTCAAGACCACGATTTCACGATTCTTGTTCAAGGCCTTCAAGGCCTCAAACTCAGCCTTGCTGGTATTGCTACGGGGAGGCTTAGCTCTCCTTAGGGCCACGACACAATCTTGCCTAATTGTGTCTTTAATCTTATCCGTAAGGTTCTTAATGCCAAATTATACATCACAAATGATGTCATCAACCGGGATTTTCATGGGTGCTAAGGCAAAGTTAAGACCCTTTCCTAAGAGATTAAAAACCGCAGGCGGAAAGGAAAAACTCGACAAATTTAATACCTTATTGCCCTGACTCGAAACACCCTGAGAACTACCCTTGTTTCCAAAACTACCAAAACTGCTAATATTCTTATTGGCAGCCTGGGATATTTAGCATAATATATATATTGTTTATTTGTATTAAAAATATTTGAACTAGCCTTTGAATATAAGGTATTTATTTAACCTTTTATTAGCCTTTGATTTTTAACATCCTATTGCTATGTTTATAAATATATTAAAATATGTATTTTCGAAATAAAGTGACTAATCAATATTATTTTTCATTTATTCTTTAATTAATATTATTGGATTTGTGTTTTTGATTTTTATCTTAATTTTTCTGTTAGTTCTATTAGATTTTTACTAACCTTAATAATAAAGTAGAAAATTTAAAATTTGTATATATCTTTTTTTCTCTTAATTATATAAATATGTATAATTTTGAATATCTAAACTTAAAATAATTATTAGAATATTAGGGTAGTGGAAAATATTAATATATATATATTATATTATTTTAGATAGTTATGTTATATATATATATATATAATATATATGTTGAAATATTATATATGTAACATTGAATAGAAAGTATTTAAGAATGTTAGGATTTATTAATTTATTTCTTATATATTTAGATGGGCATATATATATATATAATTATATTAACTTTTTAATAAATATGGTTGTTTTGATAGTTAAACTTGATCTTTTTTACTTTTTAGTTAAATATATGTTCCTATATTTTATATAAATAATTTAATAACTAAACATTAAATATAATATTATATTAGGTATTGAATAATACTAATATATATATTTTATATACATATATATAATGTATTAATAATTTAAATAAATTAATGGATTAATTTTTAATATCTAACCATTGATCCGTTTTTTTTTTTTACCTAATTTTCTTAGCTCCATAAATATAATAGTAATTATAAAAGTTATGAATATTAATTCAGTTAAAGGAGGTTTGAGTGGGGTCCTTAAGTTGAAAAATAGCCGTTAGTCTTTTTTAGCCGTTGGAGTCTCTGCTTAGACTATTTAACACGCTGAACTGGATCTGTATCTTCAACCTGTCCTGACGATGAACCACACTAGTTGGTTCGAAACGCGTCGACAAATGATTAATTATGTGATTTTGCCGAAAATTCTCTAAACTAACACATATGATTATTAATAAACATAATAGAAACAATAAAACACAAGATATAGAATACTTATTTGATTTTTGTTTGACACAAGTATCTAGTAAACTGCCTTAGCTTTATTCCTTGATCCAACAAGCCATACAAATGTTGGTACAATAGCACTTCAATTCCAGAAGAAAATGTCTATAGAAATGTTGTAGAAGCCACCCTTAATACTTCAAATAAAGAAGTATTTATACAAAATTTACATCAAAATATCTCATAACTAAATGAGATTTATTCTAGGGAAATAAAATATCTATTTACACAAATATAGAGACAGATGGTCTCGAATATAGTGACAGATAATGAACTAATTTTTGCTGTCCCTGTTTTAAGGAGCTGGAGGCATGCTCTACGAAAATACATTTTGCCGTTGTCCTAGTAGCTCTATGCTGGACATCTGATTTGATCTTTTTCATTGATACTCTTTACCTGTTCACAAATATTCATCCTTTTTACCAAAATTTACTGTGGTAATTATTTCTATTTACCTCACTGTTTACCATCGTAATTTATAGGATATCGGTCATGTTGGTCCACCAATCATCCTTTGGTATTCTTGATTTTGTCAGTTTCCTGTAAATTTCAACTGCTTTTGTATATTTTACAAAATTGGGTTGTACTGGGAATAAGTGCTTTACTTCATGTTCAATGAAAAAGATGTTCTCTAAACCATCGTAAAGCACTTTTCCTGTTGGTAATGCCTTGGTTGAACATGAACTAGCCTGACTGTCAGCCTGCTGATGTAATTTATTAATGTAATCAATCTGAACCATTAGCTTATCATTGATGACTAAAGGACTTGGGAGTCTTTTCCTTTTTAAGATGTCAAACTTCCTCATGAACTCATCTATGTCTTCCTGCATACTTTGACATCTTCGTTCCAGGCCTTGCATCAGATTCCTTTTGGTCAACACTTTCTTTATTTCGAGGATGGTAGCAGTCCTATACTTAATGTCTAATTGTTCTAACTGTTGCCTGTTTTTACTGTTCATAAAATTGATTAATCTGATAGCTTCCTCAGGTTTCCTGCCCAACTCTAATCTAGTCTTCTCAATTTCTTCAAGGGCAAGTTTTACTAAATCAATCTGTTCAAAAATAATTTGAATTGATGACCAAATATCATTGATGGAATCAGTGATACTGGTCCACAATATCCTCTTGATCTCTGTTAAAGGTTCGTCAAATGTTAGGTCCTTCTCTAATGCTTTGATTTGTTGGGCCATGCCTTTGTTTTTCCTTATCTCTTCTGCATAATTGATCATTGATATATCATATTTCTGCTCCAAAGCAGTGAATTTCTCTTTTACTTTCTGCAGCTCTGTTACGTGGAGTTTCATTTCTTCCATTGACTTAATCAAATCCTCTGTGCTCTGTGTTGGTGTACCTGCCTGTGATGTACTTGTTGCTTCCATGGGTGTAGCTGTTGCCAAAGGAATTTTTGGTGCTAAAACAGTTGCCAGTGTAGAAGGGACTGCTGTTCAGACTACTAACACTACAGTTTGAGGTTGTGTGGTCGACTCACTCTGCCTTGATTGCACTGCTCTCTCCAGTTCCTGCTCTGTTTCCTTTAATTGCTCATTTAACTTAAGGACCAAGTCCATAAGTTCTTCTTCATTTTTCTTCTCTGTAATGTCAGCAGTTTGAGGGTGAATGAGTGGTGGCAACTTCAATTGTTTTCTAAGTGCAACTATATCTTCATTCTTTTTTCTTGATTAAGCTTGCTGCTGCCTTGACATCTTTTGGGTCATGACCCAACTCAATTACTAAATCTTCCAGTGGTTTTATTCTATTATCTTTTTCTTGTGAGGAGGCTTTCTCCAGCTGCAATTGGGATGTAGTGTTGCTCAATGAATTTTGCAGTCTATGAGCCATCATTGCTTTGTTGGTTAGTGTTGAGTAGACCATCTCACCTGTTTGCTTCTGTAGTTCAATCTTATCAATAGGGTGGATGTCCTTAGCCATGACTTTAAAGTCAGTTTTGAGATAATCTGCCAAGGATTTTGGCTGCAACACTGTGGGCTTTAGGAAACTCATTTGCATTTTGCTTTCTTTGATGTCAAAGGCTGACATCAATTTGGTTTGGTTTATAGGGGCCATATTTAAGTACCGAGCATAGGCTTGGGCCTTTAGTTGCTCATTCTTTGTCTTGATTTCTTTAAATTTCCCCTTTATATCTATAATCTTCTCAGAAGAAGATCTGAGAGATGAAACTTCTATGCTTTGTTGCCTTTCCAGTTCTTGCCTTTGTGAACTTGAAGGTGTCCCACCTGTTGGGAATGTTTGTAAGCTGTATGTCCCTTCCTTTCTCATGCTCTTTGTAGTTTCTCCAATGAATTCCTCCTCTGAATATGGATTCACCCTTTGCCTCTTAGCAAAGGGTTGATCTGTGGGTATGCTTGGGGGGGTAGCTACTTCCCTGTCTCTTTTCAAGTTCCTTTCTTCATTTAGAGGAGTCTGTCGCACTGGAGGATTTCCCACATTAGTTTGAGCTGGATGTGGTTGTGGTGGATCTAACTCTATAGATATTTCAGGCTGCTTTGATTTCTCTGGCTGTTCTATTGTTTCTGGTTGTTCTGATGTAGATGGACTTGTTTCCTGAGTTTGTCTCTGTGAAGGCTCTGCTGTGGGAGTACTGGGTTCTTGGGTTGGCCTTTGGGAAGATTATGCATGCACTTGTACAAAGGAGTCTAGGTCAAGTCTCTTCTCCAAATCTTTCATCACATTTTCAACTTCAACTTTATCACTATCTTGTTCTATTAATGTCCCTTCCCTCCATTAATTTAAATTGGCATATTGTTATATTTCAGGAATGATGTGATGGATGTAGGGTGATAACTTGTGTTTTATCCTTCTATCATAGATGAAACTGTGAGGATCATATGTCCAAGCAAAGCTCTTCTTTAAATGCATTTTTCTCTCTATGATTTCTTCTGATTCTTGCCCTGATTTTCTGTTGTTGCACACAAATGGGCCTAAGTGGTCTTTGATCCTCATTTGGGATTTCTTCTTTGCTTTCATGAAATGGATTTGATCAGAGTTGATTAGTTGCCTGTAGTACTCGAGGGTAAATAATCTCATGGGGACATACTTGGGTAATTTGTAGGCAGGCAGTTCACACCCATAGACTCTGATCTCAGTATGATTCTGGTATAAGTACCAGTCACCTATCCTATACTGCCTTGAAAACTGAATGATTCTTTTGATATCATCATTGACTCTAGGGGGAGAACTTCTTGTCAACATGGTAGTTATAGGATGGACAGACTGATCAATGAAATCAATATATGATTAGGGAGAAGAGGATGAGTAGTGAAAAATAGAGGTCCAGAAAATGATTGACCTCGGGTTACCTTTTGTATCAAGCTTAGGCACAGAGAAAGGGAATTTGTCAGTTTGATAGTAAAGGAAGAGGTGATATATGACTGTAAAATACTTTAACACTCTCTCATTTTCTAGCCTCATGAATTGGTCATGGATTTTGTCAGCTATGAATGCAGCATAGTCATATTTGACAGCAGGAGGTTGACCAGGGGTGAAGTTACTCATGAAAACTAGGGTCAATCCATCAACACATTCACTAGTATTGAAACCCATAATGGCAACAATCATATTAACAATATCTTTGCCTATATCAGTGAAGAAACATGTTAGGGAGGGGGATCTTTGGGTATATGATCCTTATCCATGAAAGTATGGCAAATATGGCTGAGTTCAGAACTAGACATTTTGGTGGATTTTTCTAGTAATTCTCAAATGGAAATGGGGGTGAGGTTCTAGCTGGGCTGAAACTGTAACATTTCATTAATTGAATCAACATTAATGGTAAACAGGACTGACTGGTTGTTGGACATTACAACTCTAAGGTTAGGATTATAATTGGCCTGGCATTAGTGGATAATGTTCGGGAAAATGTGTAAAGAAGGGAATAGGTACTTTGGGAGATTTGATTCCCAAAGTCCTATGATATCCGAATCATTCAAGTAATCGTCTCGGCATCGACAATATACTTTTAGGGGGCATTTATCAGGTTCAAGGTCCTTTATTTGGAAGTCTTTATCTGCTAAGGGAAGGTAATCCAAGTCTTTATGCAGAGCATTGATTGGAGGTACATTGAGGGCCACAGGGGGTTTCCATCCTGGTTCTTGTGTTTCCAGGGATGAAAATGGGATTTCCAATGAAATTGTCGAAAACAGAGGTGTTTGGGAGTTTTAAACTAAGCTTAGCAACTCAAATATACTGAAAATTTTGAGTTTTAAAGCAATTTAAAGGAATTTTCAGTATATAATAGGGTTTCCAGGAGAAAGTCTGGTAAATACCTATTTCTGGGAAATTGGCAAGGATGTTCACATTCGCAGGATGCACACAGTGGACTGGAGTGGCGTTGAAGGGTAGCATTCAAGGTGGTTGACAATTTGGGGACAAGCTGGTAGATTTTGTACGTGCTGCATGCATGCATGGAATTTTTCTGGTAAAGGACGAAGAACAAATTTCATTTGTTTTTTATGCAAAGTCAATTTTTTTGGCGGGTTTAGTGACAAATACAGGTGACCTCATCTTGTCGATGTGACATTTTGTCGCTTGTGGGAGGAGGTAAGCGGGTTTCAATGCACTGCTTATGGGAGGTTGGCGGTATTGAGGGAGGGCTGCGCGATTCCACTAGTTAGTTGACACGTAGCATCAACGCTTTTGGGAAAACCGCTCATATCACGCGTTTAACGTCCGACCAAAAGGCCCGCGCGATATGAGCGATGGTTTTTGGATCTAAGAGATTCGATTTGACGGTGGTCAGGGATTGGGAAGTGACTGGTGTTTAATGGAGGGGGCCCGACTTTAATTAAAAGCTACTAATTACATCGGGGGTATTGCGATTGGTCAAAAAGTTATTAAATAATCATGAGGATTAACTAATCCTTTATTTAGCATGGTGGGGGTCGGGTTCTTAAGTAGTCACGGGTTGACTAATTAATCCCATTTATTCAAACATTATTAAGGTTATATTGCAACCATGGAGGGGGATATATAATTTATTGGGTTTGTAATAATAATACGGGTGAGGGGTAGTTTATTTTCGGGAGTTAAATAATAATATTAATTAGTGGTTATTAAGATTTTGTAAGATATGAATGTGCACTAAGTTAAAATGTTTCTGAAAGCATTTTCATCATACATATTTAAGACTTAGGCTAAGTGAGTATGAGGGTTTATATGGAGAATGTTTTAATTTCCCTAAGTAAAATAGGATTTTACTTAGGAAAAGCTTTATTTAAGGGAATGAATGATTTTATGGGGGGGTAAATGTTGATGAAGGGGATTTAAGTACTTTAGGCATTTCAAATTATTGGGCTGAGGGTCCGGTCCCTCCAAAAGTCAGAGAAATGCTCTGAGCCCTCTAACTTGTTTATAGGTACCTTTAGCACTTAAGGGAAATGAGTGAATTTTTAGGGAAAAATGGAGTAAGGAAGTTAATTAATTTGACTTTGTTTCCATGATGTGTTGTCTCCAATGTGAGTTGTGCTTTGTCCAAGTGATGAAAGCAAAAGATTTAAGCATTAAACTTAACCATTCACCACACATTTATTCTGCAACCCTCATCTACTTACCCTACCTACTTTATCCTAGCGTTTTCACTCCTTTATTAGGGTGCACTTAAACTTACAAACCCTTATCACACTTTCTTTTCTTTTACGTAGTGATATCTATCTAACTCTACACTTATTACATCCAAGGGCTCAAATTAAACTGTTGAGCTCCTTTTATTCGCTCTGCCTATCTATTTATCTGCCAAGATTAAATTGTTTGGTCAAATCTTTATTCTCTATATGTAAAACATGAAATTGAAAACATGGAATAACCAAGGTTAAACTATTTGGTTACCATGGATTGTGGCATAGGTAACAAGTTTCACGCAATCTTTATTATGCATAAAGTGAATAGTAGTGGCATTTGGGCTTGCACACTTTCATGGTATTTTTTTTTTTGTTGGGGTTCATTTTCTTTCATTTTTTTTACCTTTTCTGTATTTTTTAACCCTTTGATTTTTCTTTTTCTAGGGCATACCATCTTTACATTTTTTAATTTTTTAATTTTAATTTTTATTTTTTACAAATATGGAAAACATTTGCAACAAGCAAAGGTGTGAACATATTTCAGAATTAAACCAAGTCAATAATGATATATGACACCTATTGGTATAGGGGCATAACAATGGCTCCACTTGGGGATGGCTTTCCCTGGTGGAAAGCCAAGAACAATAGATTAATGGCCTTTTCAAAAACTTTGATTATGCTCTGCAAATCTCCTTCTACTTGATGCTTTATTTGTATGTATGACAATGATATTTCTGAAGCTTAGGGCCTTCTCTTCGGGCTTCTACTCCACAATCCTACCATCCAATCAACGCTGAACATTATAAACGATATATTATGTACAGTTAGGAACATGGTAATATTAGTAGCTAGGATCAAAGTAATGCTTTAACATTCGACCATTGACTAGTCCTCCTTCTACTTCTGTATCATCTAACTCTTTAAGAAAATATGCATTGTTCCCTCTGAAAGCATATATGATATATGGTCCTTTCCACAGGAATTCAAACTTCCCATGTTTTCCTTTGTCCTCTCTTCTTGAATCCCAACTCAACACTTTATCTCCCAGATAAAAGTCTTCTGCTTTGGTCCTTCTGTCAAATATCTTCTTTAGTTTCTCTTGTAGCACTTGTGATATTTAGTACACCTCCTCCCTGATTTGCTGTAAATGGATGGTCTGGTTTATCCTTCTCTGTATATCATTTGGTTCCACTTGATCTTCTTGAAGAAGTTTCATGATATGAACCCCTAAAGATGAGGGAAAAAATGCTTCCATACCATATACTAGTTCATAGGGACTGGTTCCAATGGATTTTTTAGTTGTAAGCCTATCTGCCCACAAAGCATTGGTCAATTTCTTATTCCAAGTTTTCTTATTTTCTTCCAACAATTTTTTGATAATGTTGATTAGACTTTTATTGGAATATTTTGCAAGTCCATTCCCTTGAGGATAGTAGGCTCTAGAATGACCCAGTGTGATATGATACTTGTTACATAAATTAATCATTTTCTTTGACTTAAAGGCTGCAACATTATCTGTGACAATTTTATCTGGGCAACCAAATCTGGACAGAATATTGGCCTCTAGAAATCCTATGATGACAATGTCTGTGGCTTGTCTGGAGGGAATGGCTTCTATCCATTTTGTAAAATAGTCAGTTGCAGTGAGTATCCATTTGTGTTGACCAGAAGAGGGTGGATGAATTTCCCCAATGAAGTCAAGACCCCATTGTTGAAAAGGTTTCTCGGTGGAAATAGGCTTTAATGGTAAAGGTAACAATTTTCTTTTTCCTTCAAATATTTGGCATTTGTGGCAAGAAGTTACAATTTTTTTTTACATCTGCAAACAAGGTTGGCCAATAAAATCCAACTCTTAGAATTTTGTCAGCAGTTGACTTCCAATAGAGGTGTCTGCCACAGTACCCTGCATGAAATTCTTGGAGAGCCTTGTTAGCTTCTTCTTTTAATAAACAACTTAATAAAATGCCTTCATGATTTTTCCAAAATAAAGAATTATCTAAGATGCAAAATTTTAAAGACTTAATTTTCAATAATCTATTCTTGGTTCTGGATAACCCTAGAGGAGCTTGTAGGTTTTGTAACACATAAATAATATCAGCATACCAAGGTGAATTTGAAAAGGCCTGGCTGATCTGTGGAGTTGCCATCTCCTGCTCATTATCCAGTTCTACAATGAGATTTATGTGTAGGGCTTGACAATTAGTTTCTGCCATGAGTTTAGCCAATCCCTGAACTTTAATTAGCTTAGTGGGTTTTATCTCTAAATCATATTCTAAGATAGTAGCTATCCATTTTCCTCTTTTTCCGTTAACTCCATCCCGAGTTAGGATGTCTTTGACTACTGCATAAGGAACGTAAGCTATTACATGAGAATACAAAATATAGACCTTGAAATCTTTAAGAGCTTTTACCAATGCAAAAGCTTGTTTCTCCATTATTTTGTATTTTAACAATGCATCTCTAAGAGCTTTACTAAAAAATGCTATGGGTTTTCACATCCTTGATCATATTTTTGTAGTAAAACTACAACTATGGTGTGTTCTGATGCAAAAGAAAAAATGATGAAGTCTCTATCAAATTGTGGGCTTATGAGGACTGGTGTTCTTGTTAAGGCCATTTTAATTTCTTCAAATGATTGTTTAGCCTCAATTGTCCAATTCATGGTTGAATCCTTCTTTAACATTTTATTTAATGATCTAATGAGTTCAACTAATTTAGAGCTAAACCTCCTTAAAAAATTAATCTTTCCTAAAAATGCTTGTAACTCTTTAATGTTTTTGGGATAGGGAACTTGTAAAATAGCTTCGATCCTGGAGGGGTCAATTCGGATGCCATTCTTAGAAATGAAGTGACCTAACAGTTTTCCTTCCTCCAATCCGAACAAAGACTTCTTTGGATTCAAAGAAATACCATATTTTCTGCACTTTAAAAAGACTTGTCTGAGATGCTCCAAGTGTTGTTGATCTGATTTAGAAAAAACAGTGAGATCATCAAGATATATAACAAGAAAATCATGAATTTCTTTTGCAAAGGCAATGTCCATTGCTCTTTGAAAAGTTGCTCCTGCATTTTAGTCCAAAGGGCATTTTAATATACATGAAGGTACCCCATGGTGTTGTAAATGCTGGTTTCTCTTGGTCATCAGCATGAACTACGATTTGGTTATAACCTGAAAACCCATCTAAAAGTGAGATTCTAGAAGAACCAACTACCCTTTACAATATATGGTCCATTTTGGGTAGCGGATAGTTATCTTTCAGAGAGACCTTGTTCACATTTCTTAGGTCAACACATAGTCTTATTTCACCTGTTTTCTTTCTAGTAGGTACCAGATTAGATACCCATTCTGAGAAGCTAATAGGGGCAATAATCCCTGCTTCATACAAGCATTTGATTTCTTTCTCAATTGATGGTAATAGCACAGGGTATTCTTCTAAGTTTTTGTTTAAAGGGATTTTGATTTTCTTTCAGAGGTATAGTGTGCTAAATGGTAGAGGTGTCGTTGGATTTCAAATCCTCATAACTCCAGGCAAAGACATCCTGGAATTCCCTCATAAGTCCAACATACTTTAGCTTCTGATTAGGAGGTAAAGATTTTGACAATTTTATCAATTTGGGATTATTCTGTGTTCCTAAGTTATACTCTTCGATATCTGCTTTTAAAGGCTCCATTTTAGGTTTCTTTGGAATGTCATTAGAGTCAAACAAATCTTCTAGAGGAGTCAATCCTTTGGGTAAATGACTGTCCTTTAGGTTGATAACCTCTGTTTCTTCTTCAATTATTTCATCTAGGTCCATTTGTTTCAGGTTTTGAATTTCTTTTTGTGTGAATTTGGTAGGGTGAAGCATATTTATTGAATTCTCTTCCGAAATGTTAATTTCTACCTCATTTATTTGATTAGAACTAGTAACTATATCAACATCTATTTTGAGGTTAGAAAATTCCTCATCTAAAGTTAAAAAATTATTAATCTGCTTATCACTATCAAAAACCTGCCAGTTCTTAAGATTATCAGGGATGTCTGGTTTGTGCCTAATCTCAGCAGGACACTGATGATTAGGTTGAAAAGGTAATTTGTAGGTGCTGGCAAACATGGCCAGGCTGTGCGCTTGCATGTTATGTTTTCTAGGAATAGTTGCAAGCTAGGTTTCCAAAAAAGTGTTGAGGATTTCTATGATTGTTCCTCTATAATATCCTAGTCTAGGATCATTGGTTGAGTAAGTTCCGTTAATATGTTTAACTATTAATTCTGAATCTCCCATGATGGACACCCTCATAGCTCCTAATCTTTTAACAAGTTTAAGACCTAACAAAAGAGCCTCATATTCTGCCATATTATTGGTGCATCTAAAATTTAATCTGTAGGCATGGCCTTCAGCATGATCATTTTCTAAATTATACACCCAAACTCCTGCTCCTGCTCCTAGTTTATTTACCGAGCCATCAAACTCTAAATTCCAAAGGATTTCATGTTCATAATTTGTATCTGGGGTAGTGGGAATTTGTTTAACCATGGCATTTGGGTTTTCATTGTCATCTGATTTTCTTTTGTTATTTGATATTTCTTGAATATGAACAGTTGATTTTATTTTTTAATTTCTCTTAGTTCTGTTGTTAAAACATCTAAACTATTTGAAGGACTGGCTTCTGCATTGTAAAGAAAGAAAGAATCCATATGAGAGTGTACTGAGTATATGGAGAAATTTTTGGGTTTTTCCTGACTACTTACTACATATTTCATCAATGTTTCTCTATATAGTTTCTTGGGTTGTCCAAAAACCGATATAGTGGCATATGACATATCCAGTTGAAGAGATCCCTGAAGCTTAGCACCTTAGGATCTTGACAACAACATGCCATATTTGGGTGATATATCAGCTACCACTATGTCCATTAATATTGTTTTTGGAGTATATTGAACCAATAAAACACGCAAGTCTTTTATCAATCCTAAACATCTCACTTGGCTGGAATCAAAAGAAAGCAAATCTTTGTATGGTCTAGTAATGTCTAGGTCTAGCTTTTCCATGACAGATTTGGGCATAAGATTGTGAGATGCACCAGAGTGAAACATGGCATTGTGAAGAATCTTATCATGTATGTTTAGGCTAACATAGAAGGTAGGAATTCCTCCTTCCAATGGTTTTCCATTCACTTCTGGGCTAAAGATTAACTTGGGTTGATCATCAAAAAGATTAACTGAGTCTTTAGTTCCAATAATTTTTAGTGATCTATTGATTTGAGTTCGGTAAACATCACGTTTAGCTAATTCAGATAATGGAATAGAAATTTTCAACTTGCCAACTTTTGCTTCCAGATTAAAGTACTTTTCTGTTTGGGGTCTTGGATTTCGAGCAGCTATGTTTTCTATGTCTTTCTCCTTTTAAGGATTAGGGTCATGATTTGCTGATTCTCCTAAATCAACCTTTGGAGGTTCTTCCCCAGTTTCCTTGGAAGGAAGGGAAGTGGAAGATTGTTCATTGTTTGGTTGATTATCAAAAATATCTTCAATTATGGGGTCAGAAGGATTAGTGTTTGGTCTAGAAAGAATTTGCAATAGTTTGGCTACTGTCTTACCTTTTTTGGGCTGATTTTTGACTATTTTATTGTTTGTTTCAGGGACATCAATTTTCCTACCTCTTAGATTGTATTTTTTGTGCACCTCAAAGATGGCTGAGTCATATCCCTACCTAAAGTCGAATGATTCTCCTGATTGAGTTTGGAACTGTTTAAGTATGTGGGCCTCTTGATCATCTTGGGATAAGAAAACTTCTCCTTCATCATCAAGCCCCATCAAATTGATTTGAGTATCTTCTTCCGGGCCTTCAGAGTGAGAAGCTTCTGCATAGTTCTCCTAGAAAGGGGGTCTAATGTTTTGGTCAAGACCATTCTTTCACGTGTTCTGGTTTTGGTTTTTCCTAAAATTAAGATTTCTCCCTGCATTAGCTTGCTGGCTATCCCAGGGAGATTTCCTTTCAATTATCTCCACTCTATCTCCTAGTCTATCCATTCCTTTAATTATGACATCTAGCTTTTGTTCGAAGGATGAGCTTTCTTCTTTTAATGGTATTCTCCTTTCACTCCTGGCCTTGGATATTTTGGATAGAAGGTTGGCTTCAACACTAACTGCTATGCTTTGCATATCTTCCAAAGTAGGGGGTTTCATTCTCTCAGCTGGAAAGCCATATCAGAATCAAATCCATCCAGGAATTTGATTAAGGCTAAACTAGGTGGGGGCCTAAGATCTAGTGGAATGGCACTATACACACTGTTAAATCTAGTGCAATAGTCCTGGACAGTTTCATGGGGTCGTCTTCTTAGGTTCTTGTATTCAGATAAAATCTGAAGGGGGTCTTTCCTCTTTTCCCATTTGTTCAAGAATTGTTGGTAGAGAGTTCTTAGGCTATCTATACTATTGGGTGTTAATGCTCTGAACCAGGTTCTAACTTCCCTAGACAAACCTTGAACAAATATTCTCATTTGCACATCAACATTATCTATTTCATAAATTTCAAAATAATCAGTCATCTTCTTGGTATGTTGCTGGGCTATATAGGTTCTAGTGCCATCAAAAGTAGTAATCTTACTTTGGTAGTCCTGGGGCATGGCACCTAAATTGGCTGGTAGTACCAGGGGAGCATATCTGTTGGCCATTGCTGTTGATAATGGTGAAACAAAGGTTGGAGTTGGGGTAACAGTGGGTGTTTGAGTTGTGGATGGAGAGCTCAGAGTAATGGTCAGATGTGGAGTGGTTTGAGGTTGAGAGAGATGAGGGAATGATGATGAGCTAGCGGAAAAATAAGTAACTATAGAAGGATTAGAGGTTTCTTCAGTGGTAAGATCAGATTGAGGTGAGTTCTGCAAATATCGGTCAATTGACAAAATAGCTCTTTGGATTTCGAGTTCTTTGATGAACTCTGGGTCTTGGACTAGGTCTATTAATTCAGAGTCGGATGAAGTCCGAAACAAAGAGGTTTGAAAGTGCTCATCAAAGGATAGGTCTTCTAGGTAAAGCCACTTGACAGGACACAATTGGGATCTGAATATGGGTCGAGGGCTAATAGATGTTTCTTGCCTTCTAATGATTCTGGGGATCAGATTGGGGTTCTCAAACACTGGGGGTGGATTAGGCTCAGGATTAGCCCTAGTGTACCAAGTTCTCTCTGAAGCCATATTTCAGGTTTTTGCTTTTTGTTTTCTTAAAAGATATCAAAATAACTTATATGAATTCTTTAAGATGCTTAGAATCAAACTATGTGTTACCTAAAGATTTGTTTTGACTGAGGAATGTTCATTCCCCAGTGGAGTCGCCACTATGTTATCACTCAGATTTTCCCTTAGAAACTATCAAAAGAAGGGATACTCCGAGGTAACCACAAACCAATCTTTTAAGTATAGAATCTAGCCAATCTGTACTCAAAGAGGGTTCTCTCTTTAGAATTTAGCTTTGTTTTGGTATGATATTAGGCTAGTTATTAATTTTCAAGTTTGTTTGTTTGAGAGTGGTGGAATTCTGGGAACAAAAGGATAAAGCAAGGGCTTCAAGCCATTGGGCTATGGAGTCTATCAAAGAAATGGCTCAATTGGATCAGATAAATCACTAAAGGGATAACTCACAGGGCAAGGTAGTAAAACAAAAGGCAAATGACAAGTTTCAGATGGATGGATGAAATGGTATTAAACAAGGAAAAAGGGCAACGAAGAATCCTTTAACCGGGTTTAATATGCAGAATCGAGGGTACTCATTAACAAGGAGAAATTAAGTATTCTTTGTTAAATGGGTCACTGTGATAAACTATGAAAGCAAGGGAGCATTTAAGAATTCCCTAACTATGATAGTCTAGAAGAAAACATTAAGAAAGATAAACCTTTTAAAATAGATTGCAGCAAAGCAACTTCTGAAATATCATTATTTCGTTTATCATTCAGATTTCATGAAAACACATATGATTATTAATAAATAGAAGAGAAACATTAAAACACAAGAGATATAGAATACTTATTTGATTTTTGTTTGACACAAGTATCTTGTAAACTTCCTTAGCTTTATTCCTTGATCCAGCAAGCCATACAAATGTTGGTACAATAGCACTTCAATTCCAGAAGAAAATGTCTATAGAAATGTTGTAGAATCCACCCTTAATACTTCGAATAAAGAAGTATTTATACAAAATTTACATCAAAATATCTCATAAATAAATGAGATTTATTCTAGGAAAATATCTATTTACACAAATATAGAGACAGATGGTCTCGAATATAGTGACAGATAATGAACTGATTTTTGCTGTCCCTATTTTTGATGAAGGAGTTGGAGGCATGCTTTACGAAACTACCTTTTGCTAGTGCCCTAGTAACTCTGTGCTGGACATCTGATTTGATTTTTTTAACTGATACTCTTTCACCTATAACTGATACTCTTTCCCTGTTCACCAACATTCATCCTTTTTACCGAAATTTACTGTGGTAATTATTTCTATTTACCTCATTGTTTACCATGGTAATTTATAGGATGGCAGTCATGTTGGTCCACCAATCATCCTTTGGTATTCTTGTTTTTGTTAGCTTCCTGTAAATTTCAACCGCTTCTGTATATTTTACAAAATTGGGTTGTATTGGGAATAAGTGCTTTACTTCATGTTCAATGAAAAAGATGTTCTCTAAACCATCGTAAAGCACTTTTCTTGTTGGTAATGCCTTGGCTGAAGATGAACTAGCATGACTGTCAGCTTGATGATGTAATTTATTAATGTAATCAATCTAAACCATTAGCTTATCATTGATGACTAAAGGACTTGGGAGTCTTTTACTTTTTAAGATGTCAAACTTCCTCAAGAACTTATATATGTCTTCCTGCATACTTTGACATCTTCATTCCAGGCCTTGCATCAGATTCCTTTTGGTCAACACTTTTTTTTTTTTTTTTTTTTTTTTTTTTTTAAATTTTGAGGATGTTAATAGTCCTATCCTCAATGTCTAATTGTTCTAACTATTGCCTATTTTTACTGTTCAGAAAAATTGATTAATCTGATAGCTTCCTCAGGTTTCTTGCCCAACTCTTCTCTGGTCTTATCAATTTCTTCAAGGGCAAGCTTTACTAAATCAATCCGCTCAAAAATAATTTGAATTGATGACCAAATATCATTGATGGAATCAGTGATATTGGTCCACAATGTCCTCCTGATCTCTGTTAAAGGTCTGTCAAATGTCAGGTCCTTCTCCAATGCTTTGATTTGTTGGGCCATGCCTTTGTTTTTCCTTATCTCTTATGCATAATTAATCTTTGATATATCATATTTCTGCTCTAAGGTAGTGAATTTCTCTTTTACTTTCTGCAACTCTATTACTTGGAGTCTCATTTCTTCCATTGACTTAATCAAATCCTCTGTGCTCTGTGTTGGTGTACCTACCTTTGATGTACCTGTTGCTTCCATGGGTGCAGCTGTTGCCAAAGCAATGTTTGGTGCTAAACAGCTGCCAGTATAGAAGGGACTGCTGTTGAGACTACTGATACTACGTTTGAGGCTGTGTGGTCGACTCACTCTACCTTGACTGCATTGATCTCTCCAATTCCTGCTCTGTTTCCTTTAATTGCTCATTTAACTTAAGGACCAAGTCCATAAGTTCTTCTTCATTTTTCTTCTCTATAATCTCAGTGGTCTGAGGGTGAGCGAGTGGTGGCAAATTCAATTGTTTTCTAAGTGTAGCTATATCTTCATTCTTTTTCCTGATTAAGTTTTCTGTTGCCTTAACATCTTTTGGGTCATGACCCAACTCAATTACTAAATCTTCCAGTGATTTTATTCTATTATCTTTTGCTTGTGAGGAGTCTTTCTCCAGCTACAATTGGGATGTAGTGTTGCTCAATGAATTTTGTAGTCTATGAGCCATCATTGCTTTGCTAGTTAGTGTTGAGTAGACCATCACCTGTTTGCTTGTGTAGTTCAATCTGATCAATAGAGTGAATGCCTTTAGCCATGACTTCAAAGTCAGTTTTGAGATAATATACCAAGGATTTTGGCTGCAACACTGTGGGCTTTAGGAAACTCATTTGCATTTTTCCTTCTTTGATGTCAAAGGCTGACATCAATTTGGTTTGGTTTGTAGGGGCCATCTTTAAGTACTGAGCATAGGCTTGGGCCTTCAGTTGCTCATTCTTTGTCTTGATTTCTTTAAATTTCCCCTTTATATCTATAATCTTCTTAGAAGAAGATCTGATAGATGAAACTTCTATGCTCTGTTGCCTTTCCAGTTCTTGCCTTTGTGAACTTGAAGGTGTCCCACCTATTGGGAATGTTTGTAAGCTGTTTGTCCCTTCCTTTCTCATGCTCTTTGTAGTTTCTCCAATGAATTCCTCCTCTGAATATGGATTCACCCTTTGCCTCTTAGCAAAGGGTTGATCTGTGGGTATGCTTGGGGGGGGGGGTAGCTACTTCCCTATCTCTTTTCAAGTTCCTTTCCTCATTTAGGGGAATTTGTAGCACTGGAGGATTTCCCATATTAGTCTGAGCTAGATGTGGCTGTGGTGGATCTAACTCTACAGATATTTCAGGCTGCTCTGATTTCTCTGGCTGTTCTATTGTTTCTGGTTATTTTGATGTAGATGGACTTGTTTCCTGAGTTTGTCTTTGTGAAGGCTTTGCTGTGGGAGCACTCAAACTTGGGTTGGCCTTTGGGAAGACTCTGCATGCACTTGTAAAAAGGAGTCCAGGTCAAGTCTCTTCTCCAAATCTTTCATCACATTTTCAACTTCAACTTTATCACTATCTTGTTCTATTAATGTCCCTTCCCTCCATTAATTTAAATTGGCATATTGTTCTATTTCAAGAATGCTGTGATGGATGTAGGGTGATAACTTGTGTTTTATTCTTCTATCATAGATGAATATGTGAGGATCATATGTCCAAGCAAAGCTCTTCTTTAAATGCATTTTTCTCTCTATGATTCCTTCTGCTTCTTACCCTGCTTTTCTGTTGCTGCACACAAATGGGCCTAAGTGGTCTTTGATCCTCAGTTGGGCTTTCTTATTTGCTTTCATGAAATGTATTTGATTAGAGTTGATTAGTTGCCTGTAGTACTCCAGGGAAAATAATCTCATGGGGACATACTTGGTTAATTTGTAGGGAGGCAGTTCACACCCATAGACTCTGATCTCAGTATGATTCTGGGATAAGTACCAGCTACCTATCCTATACTACTTTGAAAACTGAAGGATTCTTTTGATATCATCACTGATTCTAGGGGGAGAACTTCCTGTCAACATGGTAGTTATAGGATGGACAAACTGATCAATGAAATCAATATATGAATAGGGAGAAGAGGATGATAGTGAAAAATAGAGGTCTAGAAAATGTCTGACCTAGCGTTACCTTTTGTATCAAGCTTATGCAGAGAGAAAGGGAATTTGTCAGTTTGATGGTAAATGAAGAGGTGATATATGACTGTAGAATACTTGAACACTCCCTCATTTTCTAGCCTCATGAATTGGTCATGGATTTTGTCATCTATGAATGCAGCATAGTCATATTTGACAGCAGGAGGCTGACCAGGGGTGAAGATACTCATGAAAACTAGGGTCAGTTCATCAACAAACTCACTAGTATTGGAACCCATAATGGCAACAATCATATTAAAAATATCTTTGCCTATATCAGTGAAGAAACATGTTAGGTAGGGGGGGGGGGATCTTTGGGTATATGATCCTTATCCATGAAAGTATGGCAAATACGATTGAGTTCAGAACTAGACATTTTGGTGGATTTTTCTAGTAATTCTCCAATGGAAATGGGGGTGAGGTTTTGGCCAGGCTGAAACTGTAACATTTCGTTAATTGAATCAGAATTAATGGTAAACAGGACTGACTGGTCAGGGGACATTACAACTCTAAGGTCAGGGTTATAATTGGCCTGGCATTGGTGGATAATGTCCAGGAAAATGTGTACAGAAGGGAATAGTTACTTTGGGAGATTTGATTCCAAAAGTCCTATGGTATCTGACTTGTTCATGTAATCATCTCGGCATCGACAATATACTTTCAGGGGGCATTTATTAGGTTCAAAGTCCTTTATTTGGAAGTTTTTATCTGCTAAGGGAAGGTAATCCAAGTCTTTATGGGGAGCATTGACTGGAGGTACATTGAGGGCCACGGGGGTTTCCATCCTGGTTCTTGTGTTTTCAGGGATGAATTTGGGATTTCCAATGAAATTGTCGAAAACAGAGGTGTCTGGGAGTTTTAAACTAAGCTTAGCAACTCAAATATATTGAAAATTTGGGTTTTAAAGCAATTTAAAGCAATTTTCAATATATAACAGGGTTTCCAGGAGAAAGTCTGGTAAATACCTATTTCTAGGCAAATGGCAAGGATGTTCACGTTCGCAGGATGCACACAGTGGACTGGAGTGACGTTGAAGGGTAGCGTTCAAGGTGGTTGACAGTTTGGGGATAAGCTGGTGGATTTTGGACGTGCTGTGTGCATGCATGGAATTTCTCTGGTAAAGGACGAAGAACAGATTTCATTTGTTTTTTATGCAAAGGCAATTTTTTTGGCGTGTTTAGTGACAAAGACAGGTGACGTTAAATTGAAAACATGAAATTGAATACATGGAATAACCAAGGTTAAGCTATTTGGTTACCATGGATTGTGGCATAGGTAACAAGTTGCACACAATCTTTATTATGCATAAAGTGAATAGTAGTGGCATTTGGGCTTGCACACTTTCATGGTTTTTTTTTTGTTGAGGTTCATTTTCTTTCTTTTTTTTGACCTTTCCTTTATTCTTTTTACCCTTTGATTTTTCTTTTTCTAGAGCATACTCTTTTTTATTTTTATTTTTTATTTTCGATTTTTTACAAATATGGAAAACATTTGCAACAAGCAAAGGTATGAACATATTTTAGAGTTAAACCAAGTTAATCATGATATATGACACCTATTGGTATAGGGGCATAACACTGTCGAGAACTGTCCACACACATTTGAGTGAACTTTATCAAGGATCGCCTGTGCTCGACTGTCTTTGTCATGGAAGGAAGCTTTGGTGTTCTAGGTCCACCCGGGGTTGGGGCAGCTTTGGTTGGTTGGGGGAGGGTGAAGGCTTAAGTGCTACTGAGCCAACTTCTGCATCAACGACAAAATCACCGGATGTTGGTGGTGGATAAATTGGAAGGCCCGTGAGTAAAGCAAAGAGCTTTATTCCATAGTCCCAGCTTCCTCCCTTCACTCAGTTCCATATAAAGTGACATATAGATATACATATGTAGTTCTAGGTAAGCACCACCTGCAGAGAGAAATATAGGAGTTTAATTAGCACTACCTTTTTTTTCAACTTCACATAAAGTTTCTTTTTTCCACTCATTTGGTAACTAAAGTTATACTCTTTTTTCTGGGGCTTGTTCTATTGTAGGACTATTGATTGGGTTGATGGACTGAAAGGTTACACCCTTTGCATGTGTCTACCTGCTCTAATGTACCCTTGGGAAGACCGGTAGAAAATTCGCTGCATGATATTCAAAGTGCCATGGTGCATGTGACCCAACCTCCTATGCCACAAGTCACTGATGTCTGGGCTATGCACCTTCTCTTCCTTAGTGCTCAAGGAAACACAGTCTTCTACCTCCAACTTGTAGAGGTTCTTCACTCGAACCCCTATCTTCTTCACCTTTCCCGTGGCTATGTGACGAAGGAACACTTTTCCCTTACTAAATATGACATCATAATCTCTATCCTCCAACATGGCAACAAAACCAGTTTTCTTCTTCAAACCAAGAACATACATAACATCCCCCAAAGTGAGGGGAGAACTGGACTCCCTTTGAAAGGTAACTGTACCAATGCTAGTTGAGCTATACCTCCCATCATCACACATCTCAATGTGCATCTGGAGATCCTTCTCCTCCAAGTTACTGAAGAGCTCCTTGTTATTGAACAGGTGGAAAGAAGCTCCACTATCTAGGTACCACACTATTACACGGTAATTTGTCACCGTCCCTGTTACCCCTTCTCCCGCACATTGGAGGACTTATTTCGAGACCTGTGAGAAGTGACATAACCTGAAAACACTTGCATTATATCCCCTTGAGTATGTATTTCATACGCCCTGAAGACACCTTCTGCAAAATACCCATAAAAATAGCCCTTTTTCCATTGGCGCGGTTCCACTGTATATCACTCACGCCAATGGGGGAAATCCTCCAAAGAGGGCGCGCCAGTTGGTGCTCTGTCTCAGAGTCGCACTCGCGCCAACCCAGTTGGGTAAAGTTTTTAACAAACAAACTTCCGAAGGTTCTTCCTAACCTATCCATGAACTGATTCCAGCTTGAGTTAGTTCAGTTGGGCTTCAAATCTCCATAGAAGGGAAGTAGTTCTCCACCTTTCATGGAAGCTTCCTAATGATAAGGCCAATCCCATGAATCTTGTGGATGATCCTAACTCCTTCTCCTTTCTCTATATAAGCTTGTCCTTTTGCCTTTAACAAGCTAGTTAGTAATTCTATTCTTCAAGCTCCAAATTCGAAGTCCCAAGGTCTGAGAATTGCTAAGCTCATGCTACAAGAGGCCTTTTTCACCCCATAAGGCTAAATCTTTTA
Source organism: Pinus taeda (assembly GCA_000404065.3). NCBI lineage: Eukaryota > Viridiplantae > Streptophyta > Pinopsida > Pinales > Pinaceae > Pinus > Pinus taeda. The sequence goes on from APFE030359552.1 coordinate 45,632, forward strand.
TGAGGAGATCCTTGTCCAAGTAACCAAGGAGAGAGAGGCTTGTTCCCCTTCCCCAACAAGCTTTGCAAGGCATGTGTTGCTGATCACCCAGCCAAAGGAGGATTTGACGTCAGAACTTGGTTGTATTCTTCTTTGTTTATCAATAATAATAGACGACTATCGTTATGGTTCCACTCTTATTGTTCTTACGATGATGTTTGAGTTATACCCTTTCTAACTGGTATATAGTTGCATTTCTTGGATTTTATGCTTGTATTTGTGTTGTTCTTTGCATGTGCAGGTGTTTTTTCACGAGGATCGTGAGGATTGTGACCAGCTGGAGCGAAAGAACGGGAGCGACGACTCTTCTACAAATACTAGTGTTGGATTTGAGGTAGGCCCTCATCATCGGTCTTTGATTTGCAATTAGGAACCTGCGTGTTAGCGTTGTTTGATTGTTGCTAGACTTCAGATAGGCTAGTGGGATCGCCTCTATCCGCAGAGGGGATTTACCTCCACAACACACACACTACCCATCATTGATGACACCATACAAGCGATGAGGGTAAAATCCAGTTCGAACTGTGAGGCAAGAGCCTCCCCTGCCACTCCCCTTGAGGGATTCTTACTGACCTTCTTATGCGGACACTTTGTGGCAAAATGTCTTAGCTCGTGACAGTGAAAACACTTGATTTTCGACTTGTCCTTCCTCTTTCCGCCCTAACAAGAATCTGATTTGGAATGGGATGACTTCCCCTTCCCTCTCTTTTCCTTACCCACTAAGGAACAATTCTCCTCATCATCATGCTTTGATGAAGATTCGTCTCTGGTGTTCCGCCGAATCTCTTCTTGTACCAAGTGAGACCACAATCGCTCCCACTTTGGTAGCTTCTCCCTCCCATTAATCGAGTCCTGGTAACTGTTCCAACTCTTGGGAAGTCTTAGAAGTGCTAGGCTCACCAGATCAGCTTCGAAAATGGTAATCTTGAAACTTCCAAGGTCATCCCATTGTTGGGTGAACTTGGTCAAGTACTTCGGAATTGAGTCACCCTTCTCCATCTTAATATTTCTAGGTTTGTCCTTCAGTGCCAACTTCTTGTGGTCAGTGCTATTTTGAAACAAGTCTGTGAATTCCTTCCACATTGCAAATTGAGTTTCCTTGCCATGGAGATTCGAGACAATATGATCTCAAACTCATTCTAGGATAATCCTTCTCGCCTTTGCCATGCTTTCTCCATTCAGCCAGATCTTTAGCATATGATGCTAGAGGCTTCGAAATATCATGATCTATGAATTCCTTCAGCCCGTTGTCTTCCAACACTACCTCCATCCTGTCCTTCCAAGCTATGTAATTCAGCTACCCTATAGGGCATACTCAAGTCTCAAACTGTAGAATGACATCATGTTGACTCTGAAGTATGAATTGCAAATTCGATTTCACTTGCACAACAAACTCAAATTCCTCTCCTCTATAATGCCTTCAACTCTGATACCATGTAGAATTTTACTTGTAGATTCAAACTGCTGATGTAATATGCTAGAACAAAAAACTTGATTCTACTCTACTCATTAGTGGAAACCAAAATTGATTGATGAAAACACTACATAGAAAAGGAAGAATATCAATCACACATAACACAATATTTTTCCAGGGAAAACAACTACTCAAAAGCCCAATTATCTATATTGAATTAACTAGAAGATTTGAGAAGAAAATATAATGCTTGTTCAACCCGGACAATTCCTGCACAAGTACAACTTATATCTCTTCCTTACAAACTAGCTCATGTTAACAATTAGCTAATATTGATGTCTGTCAAGTCCCTACTTCCTTGTGCAATTCCTGAGATAATTAGCCCATATTTAATTGGGAAATTCCCCACTCATAACTACACAATCCATCATAGGAACTCAACTGATTGGATGTGTTATCGCTCAGGTTGTCCCTAGGCTCCTATTAGGGATACGGCAGAGGTAACCACAAACCAATCTTCTGATTGCAGGTTCTAGCCCACCTGCAATCAGAGAGGGCTCTCTCCTTTAGATTCAACCTCAGTTGATCTGGATTCAACCTTAGTTGATGATTTTAGGCTAGCTTTCTGACTTCAAAGGAATGTTGACTGTGGTTGGGAGGAAGGTAGGATTCTCGAGTAAAGAGGCACAGTAAGGTGTTATAAGTTTTGAACCATTGGGCATGGAGTCACAGATTGAGGCATGCGAGCGCTTTCTTGGTCACAAGGGGATACGGAGCGGGATAGCCACGCAGGATACAACATTCGAGCTGTTGAAAGTACGAAATGAACATCAGGGATGAAAGGCAAAAGAGAATCATTTCATCATGCTGACAGAGGGGAGAAATGGATGAGTGGGATCCCGGAGCAGTTAAGAATTCCAAAGACATGCACCCATATACGAACGAAACAGGGTAAACTAAAGCAGTTAAGAATTCTAGCTCATGACCGTTTCAGAAGAAAACATCGAAAGTGCAGAAATTGAACTTAAGGTGTACTTAAACAAATCTTAAGCTATTCTTTTTTCCTGCAACTTAGAATGGTGGAAAGATGATAAAACATAAAATAAATAGGGAGGAAGAACACTTATTGGTCATGCAGAGACACAGGAATTCCGTGATCATTCCTCGACCAAGAGAAAACAGCAAGTTGTCTCGCAATCCATGCTTTCAGCAATCTTTGGTTATGAAAAATTATGACAGTTACAGTGCAAGTCTTTACTCAGAGAGATTGCTGGAAAGGAAACTGACCAAAAACTACTACTACCAACCAACCAACCCTTCACAATATCGCTTCGGGTGGTATTTATAAACAAAATATCAGAAAGACATCATTACAAGTGATCTTGACAGATCTGCTTAGAACTCTTCAAAAATCTAAATGTTGCTGGAAATAAATGCAAGTAAATCTTTTTGGTTGTGTTGGGGGCAGCTGAATCGGAACAGGTGACGAGATGGCCCTTGGGGACCAGATGCAGTGCTGCTGGAGTGAATGTGCTTTGGGGCTGCAGTTCGTCTTTGGTGCGAATTGAATGTGCAATTATTATGATTTGAGAGCTTCAAGTGATTTTGCTCTCCTCCTATGAATCTGCTGGAAGATATTCAAATTTTTCTTGCTTTGGGCCACTGCTCAAGATATTCTCTGATACACTTTGCCGCTACATTGATGATTTCCGCCGTCGACTGATACTCTTTGACACGCTTGAAGCCTACTGATTTGATCTGATACACTT
>APFE030359553.1:0-12539 GCA_000404065.3 Pinus taeda
ATTGACTCCAAGTAATAAACTCAATTTAAGGAATAAAAGGGGGGAATAAAGAGACATCTAGGAGTAGAAATAGGAATCTTGTGAGATGTGGGAAATATTAGTTTTAATTAAAAAAGATAAGTAAATAATTTTGGGTGACCCTTGATGAGAGAATGACACATGGGTGGGTGAATAATCAAGCTATTAAAAAGAAAAAAATATTATAATTATGCATGACATGCCAAGTGTCATCTATGAGAAATCTTATAAAAGAAGGGGCAGGCCATGGTAGAAGGGACCTTTTTGGGGGAACCCTATGGTGGGATGGATGGTATGTGGTGAAAGCAGTGACTGCGAAGCTATAGTGAGTTTGGTGAGGTAGAGGGTTTTAGAGAGGGGACTCTTGAGCTAAGGTTTCTCTCCTCTGCCAGCTAGATTCTTCCTCCATTGTACAACCCCATTGCAGATCGGGGGTCCGTGGGGAAGAAGAGTACCCAAGGAGTAGGCTGGGAGGTAAACCGGTGGGTCTTGATTTGGATCAAGCGCGTCATCATACACTCGTAGAAGTGACCAGCAACGAGGAATTACCAGCGACAACAGAGCCAGCGGAGTCTCGCCTCTCCGGTGTACGGTACATGTGTATTTTGTTATTACTTTACCTTAGATTAAAAGTATATAAATGTGGCGTTATGTTCCTGGAATGAGCATCAGCGATGTGTGTGTTGATTGAATTGAAATCTCAATGTGTTGTTTTCCGATTGTAATTGCTGTGTAAAAAAAAGAAAAAAAAATGTGCTTGATATAGATATAGTTGTAGCTAGGTCATTTTACTGTTTTAGTTGGGTCGTTACAATCGAGAGATGTGCATGCTAAAATAATGCCAAAGGGGCACGTATAAAGAGAAATATACGGGTTTAGAATTATGTCACAACGAACATTTATCATAGTCGGGATTAGATTTTTTAGTCGTATATAACACTTAAAGTCAAGAAAAGGGGCAATGGTATTAGGTAGTGACCCACTCACTTAGATCAATGGTTTATGCATAGCTAGTCGAGTAAAAAAAATAACCCTTGGTTATTTTTGGAAACTTTTAGCTATTTAACACTTCAAGTCAAAACAAGGGACTATGGTATTAGGTAGTGACCCATTCACTTAGATCCGTAGTTTATGCATAACTAGTCGAATACATAAAATAACTCTTGGTCGTTTTTGAACGCTTTTAGCTATTTTGACCATGTACTATAATCTGGAAGCCCCATGTCAAACCTCTCCTTTATCAAGCATTGTAACCATCAAGTTAATAACTTCAGATGAATAGGTTTGATGTATATCTTAATTCTCATGTGACAATAAAAAGCAACAACACAATCTATGTGGTTTAATTACCTAGTATGAATAATATTATGTTTTTCATGAACTTGATCATACTGGAAAATTGTGAAGAAAAGAAGGGAGTAAGAAAGCAGATAAAGGGGGAGTTTCCAAGTTCATTAGGTTATGTAGCTTATAAAGGGGGATTTTCCAAGTCCATTAGGGTAAGTCTAGTAGATAGAATGCTTGTGATAATTAGGAAGTCATAGTATGGTTATCTTGTTTGAAATTTTAGGGTACTTCAAGTAAGTAAAGTAATTTATTATAAAGGTCTTATCAAAGGTTTAGAAAATGGATTTTATTGGACATCTATAAGCACATAGAAAAGAGATTTATTAATGTTGTTCTCTATAATGGTAGAAAATGAAAGATCACAATCAAAGGCTAATCAAGGAGCTAAGTGATTCTTTCCTTGCCCTCTACATTTCTCTAATCAATCTCAATCTCATCCATCCTACTTACTATGGTTGGTTGTGGATTGCAACACTATGAGTAAAGAGAACAAATTTCATATAAACTTCTACTACTGGACCTCTTGTCAACACTCCTTCAACATGGTCTAAGTAATTTCATATAGTTGGTGGCTCTTGCCTTTATGCGATATCTATGATTATGGACTTTAATAGGTGGAAAGCCTTGAAGTTGGATAGACCTCAAAGTGGAAAAATAGGAATAGCAACCCCAAAGGAGGGCATTGGGCATCTAGGTTGGCAAAGCTAACAAATTAGAGATAGAAACAAAACTACAAATATTTTTAATTTGAATAATGTTGAAGCTTTGTTACTGATTAAATTACTCCCTTCACAATTTTACCCATGTGATTGCCACAATAGAAGTTGTTTCAAAAAGAGCACCTAGTTAAGGTAACCAGAAAGTAGCCATGATGATGAACCCGATGAAGGAAGTTGACCAATTTATGGTTGAGCCAAGGCTTGTGGCTCAACATGTGTTGAAGTACCAACATGGTATAGTTGGTCATGTCACAGTTAATTATGAGATATGCCTCAAACAATGAAGTACAATTGTAGGGATTCATAGATTCAGATCGGGTAGAGAGTGGAGAAGACAAAGAGTTCACCAAGATATTGTTTTAGTTTGGGTCCTGTGATGATTTCTTGGATGAACAGGAAGCAAACATCTGATGCACTCAGAATTGTAGAAGCCGAGTATATTGCAACTTGGTTGGTGAGTTGTGAAGTAGTATGGATTCAAAAGCTACTTGCAGGATTGTCTTGATCAGGTGCTAGTGATGACCATGATGACAGGTCAAAGCACAATGAGATCTAGTACCAAGACATTGTACAAAAGGAAGAAGTGTGGCTTCCTTAGTTAAGCAAATTGTTGATAAAGCCTTTGTTCTAGGATGAAGTCTGTATACTTCGAGGACAAGCTTGGGTTGATTGAGCATTTCTCTCTCAACAAGAGGGAGTGATGAAATTGCAACATCAAGGATAATCATTCTCCCTGGGTCAAGTTGACCAGGATCAAGGAAAATGGTTCAAAGTGTTATGAGATAGCATAAGGGACAAACATTCTCCCTGTGTCAAGAATGTTGACTAGAATTAGGGAGAATCGTTCGACAAAGGACAATCATTCTACTTGTGTCAAGCATGTTGACTAGAATTAGGAAGAATGGTCCTAGAGGCCTAAGATCACTCAATTGAGTGGGTGCCTTTTCGCATCAGGCTCAAAACTCTTAAGATACGCTGAGTGAGCTCATTTAGCATCATGCCCAGAATTACTCAGGTAGAGTGTGGCCTTTAGAGATTCACCATGTATCTAAGATATTGACCGAAATGATGGTGAACAAAGGCTAGTTTGTATACCATGCGTCAGATGGACCAGAATTATGGTGACTAGTTGATGTTATTGATGTCCATGTGTCAGGAGTACCAACCAAGGATTATGGTGACAATACACCATAGGTCAGAGGTACCAACCAAAATTATGGTAACTTGATGCTACTTATTTGCCTTGTGTCAAAGTTGTTGACCAAGATTATGGTAATTGGATGATGTTGATACTAATGAATTGTTATAACCTTTTCTTAGAGAGATTTTTCAACATGAGAACATCTTGATAGCCATTATGAATACCTCTCTAGCTAAGAGAGAGTGTTGAATTTTGTAGCTATCATCGGTCTTCATAATTAATATTTTAGCCCTTGATGTATTTGTAATGATAAATATAAAGCATGTTCTTCATGCTATTGTCAAAAGAGAAATTTTAAGGCATGTTCTTTATGTCCTTTTCAAAAGAGAAAATTTGAATTTTGAAAATTAAATTTTTGGCTCCAAACGAGCTAAGTCGGCCCTCCTCCTAGTCAAGTCAACTCCAGTCAAGTGGCACCCATTTGGCCAACCAAAAGTGTATTTACAAGGCACTCGAACTCCTAAGAACATAATTTTGGATCTCTCATGTTCAAGCAATTCAGAATTTCTAAGGTAGAAAACAAGACGAATTAGAGGCAGAGTGTTGGACGAATCTAAGGTAAAGCAAGGACAAATCAAAGGTCGAACTTCTGGGCATCTCAGGGCAACAGATCCAAGTTTTTATTAGTAGAGAAGAAGATCGAATCTTCTAAGGCATAACAAACCTATAGGACAGATTTTTGGGTGCAAAAGAAGGTCGAAATTTGGCCCTAGCAGAGCAAACTAGATTGAATCTCTTGGGCAAATGTTTGACTAGGCTCGGGAGTTGGACCAATTTTGACCAAGTCTACTTTGTTGGTCTGTTTGACCTTGTGATTGACTAGAAGATCTAGGTGTGTCTCTTGTTGAACTGGAGAATTTCTCTAAGGAAAAGATTGCTTTGTTTTCCCCCATGTGGGTTTTCCCGGGGTAAATGTTTGTGTTCTTGTTTGGCCCTTTTTATGATCCTACTAGCATTTAGTTTCTACTGTTGAGATCTTTTGTGTAATTGCATTATGCTAATATGAATGTAAGAAAAGAGTAACTAAAGAAATCACAAAAAGTAAATATTAGTTTAGAAGATCCTATGAAAAATCAACATCTTAGTCTTTGGCCCTTGGGCAAGGGGTGGTTCACATTAAACCTTAAGGTACTCATTTTGAGTACTTCCAAAATTTATGGATTCAATTTAGTGCACAAACCCTTGATTAGGTATATGTTTGCTTATGATACTTCATTACAATTCCATGATGGTGCAAATACATTTTGGATTGTTATTTATGGGTTCAAATGAGTCGATCTTCCTTGGCTTTTCCTAAAGTCATGGTAGAAAGTGTACCATAGGTTGGTAAAGACGATGTTGCATTCATGTTCTACAACTTCCAAAACAAAAGGGAACTTTGGACCTAAAAAGCCATGACACAATGTTTTAGAATCCACAATATGGAGGCACGATACTACTTTTCCATACAACTTGGGCCCTCCATTAACTATCAGAATGTACACTGAAGCCTTCAGTCATTCCCTTGCCTATGTATACCTTTCTATTCCTTTTTTATTATTCTCTTGAGCTCTTTGAACGACCTATCTTGGAAATTTATCTCCCAAGTACACACTCATTTGTGACACATCTTGATCTAGCACTCTTCCACTTCTATAGGGATCTCTTGTGATTAGCTTGGCTCCAACCTTGAAAGCTTGTTGATTCATCCAAGTGTATCTTCATTGGCAAAGTCTCACTCATACCTTAGATGATTCAATTCTACAACCTCAATGAATGCCCCATCACAATGAGGGTAATGGAGGTATCAACCCCCAAGGTGGGGTGCTTAGGCCTTTGTATTTGGCACTTCCATTGATTTATCTTTTGTGGGATTAGAACTATTTCTATTTGCACATACATCGGTTTGTATTGGAGATCAAGTGAAAGTCTATCAAGGCAAGTTGAGTTGCATGTGTATGTTCAATTGAGACACAAATCACTCTTAAAGTCCTATCACAACCCTGGTCTTCAATGCAAGCAACAATCATAACTACGACAACAAATTCCAAGTAAGTTCCTTCTAGAGATCTTTTTGTCTGTTTCAACAACAGGGTAGTTAGCTCACTAAAAGAATATTTGACATCCTAGACTGTTATTTTACTTTCCTTCAATAATTTATTGATAAAACTTTATTTAGAAACCTAAGCAAAATACATTAATAATTTACAGTAATAAATTAACATAATCAAAGATCTAAAACCCTAACAAAACTAATGAATCTCTCCTTCTCTTTGATCCTCTCTTTTCATTCCCTAAATTTGCCATAAAACAAAGTGGTGACACCACCCTCATCTCTCCCTTTGTTAGTGGCACATTAGTAGGATGATCGATGGTTTTCCAGTCCCACCCTTGTCTCTCCCCTTGTTAGTGGCATGTATGGTAGGACGATCGATGGTTTTCCAGCCGCACCCTCATGTTGAATGTGGCAGTGTGAATCCATTTGCTCACTACAATGATAATGGTGTATTGCCTTTTGACTTTGGTTTATTGTAAAATAGCCTTGTATTAAAGTTATATATCCTTTCTTTGAATTGACAAAAGTTATTCACTCAAGAAAATAAAGTGTCCTTATTCAAATAGGAGGAAAAAGACATTACTAGAGGAAGTGACTTGTATCCCACCAACTATGCGAGCTTATGAACAAATATTATCGAAAGGCTCTCTTTGGTAGAGGACGAAAACATATGTACGTGAAATGTCATCGCTTAGATTATATGCTGAGGATTTTTAAGTTCTCGTGGTTGAAATGGCTCTGCTTCCTGCCTGCAAACCCTGTGTTGTAGTCCATCAACCTTGGCTTATCTATCTTTTAAACGGTTCAGTAATTAAGATTCATAGTTAAGCTGAAAATGTTTAGCCCTCTATGGCCTCTATGTTATCCATGAGACTATGGTTGCACCATATGTACCATCCTGGGGAAAAAAATATAAATGGTGGAAATTCATGACGAAAGATGAGCTTTTTAACACTCCCAGATTTCATTATGTACCCATCCTGGGGAGAAATATGAATGGTATTCATGAAAAAGGAGGAGATTTTTAACACTTCCAGATTTCATTTTCAGAAATTCTATTGCCATTGTTTTTGGTTTAGACACGGCTTAAGTGAAAGAAAAGTATATTAATGTCCTCACATTGCAAGTAACCGAGACATGATTAAAGGGCTAATAAATACAGTGTGTAGTACATTAGAATTCCTAAGATCTATGAGCTAAACACAAAAAACATACTAAACAAGGAGAAGCAATGTGTATCCATATGTAAGCTGTGATGGTCTGTGCCTTTGAAGGCATTTTTCTTTTAAATAAATTAATATCTGTCTGGATTTTTATATAAAGCATACACCTAGCTAGAAATTAAGCATCTTAACATTTCTGTCCTCAAAAAGCAATATTTTTATTTCAAGACAGTAAGTTGATCGCTTATATATGAATAGAGTTTACCTCTATTTGAAATCTAGTATTAAAATACTGTGCCTGAACCACATATACACATTACCTAACCATGAATATTCTGTCTACAACGCCTTAAAATATTCTCACCAAATCAGAACCTGATAATAGAGCTGTTCATAGCAACGTACAATTAATTAACAAAATTGGATCCATTACAGATTAATCATACTAAAAAAAGTTGGCATTGATAAGCAAAAATAATGATTTTAATGACACGGCCAATAAAATGAATATGGCCCTTAAGCTGGATAAATATAGAACTTTTTCCAGACGGAAGATCAGACCAATTCTTGTTGGAATGCACTATCTTGTTTGAATGTGCCAGACCTTAACATTATACAGAGGACAAGTTTATGAAGATAGGAAAATACTTATGTACTGATAGTAGATACAGTGGGCAGAGGAATTAAGCTAAGATGCTAGATTATGTCATCAAACAGTATTGTGGAGTGATAAATCAGTAAATTACCATGGGTACTACACTATTCCCCCTAAGTTTATAAATCGACACCTTCATCAAGGCCACCCGAGTTCATCAATACATTTGAATCAATCTGCTTGTCGACTTTTCTCCTCCTTCTTGACTCAAACTCCTGGAATCCCTCCATCTTCCACAGGGTTCAAAGAAAAAAAAATTGTAAACGAGGCAGAGTCAGACACAGATGATGATGATAATGATAACAATAGTAAAGACAAACAATAGTAAAAATGGGCAAAGCTTTGATACCCAAATGAACAACTCTGTACCTGCTGAAATTGTTCCATGGAAATTGGATTATCATGAAGCAAAATACTCTGTAATGATGTGCAGTCTTTGAGCAAATTTTGTGGAAGCTGTAAAGTAAATGAACAGCTCCATAAGAATTTGATGTTGAATAGTTTAATAGCACTGTCATCAGGTTCCAATCTGATGTATCTTTTAGAGGAATTGTACATGAAATTGTAGTATATGTATTCTAATTTCTATCTATTTTATAATTTAAAGAATATAACTCAAAACAGACATAAAAGAAATTAGACTTCTGAAAATTTAATAATACTCATTCCCAGAGAGGCTCGGATATATGTAAAATTCAAACTTTTTATAAGATTCAATAGCGAAGGTATAAGACAAAACAGCAGCCGTAGTAAGCAGATGCATACTACAAGAAATGGTGAAGACAGATGTCCCTAGATTATTGCAGTCATAGAAAATTGACAGAATCACAAGCACAATAATGTGAATTTCAAATACAGATTATCAATATCTCAGGATCCAGTTCTGCCATGGATATGGACTAGCAGTGTCCATTTGTAGATGCCACTTATTTGGGGAAACACGAGAAATTTACAAGAATGGTGTGTCTGTATATGTTTGTGAACTTTCTGCACTGTTTGCCAGCATCTTGTGTTTATGAAAGAGCCATTGAAGTTGACAGTAATTGATTAGGGAAAGGAAATGAATTAAAAACATGAATAAATGGGAAACGACGGCTCTTGAGGCATCTCAATAAATTAAGGTTTTCTAAATGAACCAAGGTTTTGGGGATGAAAGTTTCTCCACACGATAAACTAGCATCAACAGCTGGGAAAGAATAGGCAAATGTTCCACATAGAATGGAAAGAGTCATTCTAGTTCCTTTCCTGCCTACTTGTTTCATTACCACTTGTGACAATGGATTGTTACTGAACAGCAGACGAAGCAGCCTGTTATCTGTAAGTAATTTAAAAAGGCCATATGAAAAATGTGGATAGTTCACTTATACTCTGAACAAGTCATATTCGAAGTTTCATTTGTTTCCCATCAAAGAATCACAATACGTATTTCAGTCTGAATAAAATTTTACAGCACATGCGAAGCATGCACAGAACTGATGAATGAACAAAGCAAGAATATATAGATTGCAATCATATTGTATTATTCAATTTTTTATTCAAGAAGATTTGATTTGTGTGTGTGCCCATGTCTCACTGAATGCACTGTCTGTTGCAATCAGTGCAAATAAAGATTATATACTCCACTGGATTTGTAGGAAATATACCTGCTTCACATTGTTGTTACTCAATGCAAGAGACTTGAGGTTAACAAGCCTGCAAAGCGACAATGGCAGATCCTCAATAGAATTACCTGTATAACCAAATGACACCGTCAATCAGATAGCTAAAACTAGATTTACAACTAAGAATTTCAGGTCTCATCCAAGAAGAAAGAGGAGATATTTTAATGAAATTGGAGATATTTTCCACAAAGTACAAATGAAAACATAAGAGCAGGTTTTCAATGAATGCAGAAATACTAAGTAGTGACAGATGCTGGACAATAGCTACTGTAGAGATAGAGTCACATGGCTGGATTTCTGCAGATGCATGATAAAAAACATGCACCGTCTGAGAAAGCCTTGACAGGAGCATCATTTCAGGCATGCAAAGTTCAATGATTTGAAACTACATTTGGTCAGCCAAAAGCATGACTGTTTAAAAGTGAATACAGAATGAGAGGTACGACATGTGAACTTTCTTTATTATCAGATGGACCCATTTAATATTAATGAGATACATCTTATAAAACATCCCTAGGTAGTTGTACTACCTAATTGACCCAACTACTTTATCAATAATGACCACTCATAGTTAGTACTAATAACATGAATTTATTACATTTCAGCTCAGTATTGGACTGTTAGTACTCCAACACCCCCATTCCATGACTATTGCTTTTAACTGTCTATTACCCCTTATAACAAAAATCACAGTGATGATTACAATGATAATATAAAAAGCTACTATTTTATTTCAGCTGCTCATTTCTCCAAATCGCAAGACCTGTGTTGCACAAGTTGCTGAGGTGATAGTGGGTGACCTTAGAAGGTTCCTGTTACAATGTGCATTGTGGGTTGGGGCTTTTATCACACAACTACAGTTTGGGTAGTAACATTCTTTGGCTCCGCTGTCGATGACAAAACCCAATTTCCTAGGTCAACTGTGAAGGCTTTTGACGCAACCTCATCTTGGCAACTCCACATTGACATTTTTTATAAGGTACGATCATCATTCATTGGATATTTTTTGTTTTCAGCCTTACTTTGAAGTTTTACAAGTGAAGAAAAAATGGAGCTGCCTCCATGGATTGCACAACGGTATTCTCCAATTGATTTCTCAAGATGTCAAAGTTTTCCCCATTAGCATCCATATGTGGATTTGGTTGAAATTTCAAGATTCCACTGATATGGACATTTGGTTGAAGAACATATCTTTGCATTTTATTCAGTATAGCAAGAAGAATGGCATACATTATGAAGACAATATGATGGAATTTTTTGCCCTAAGTTTGAAGAGATGCGCAAGACACTAGTTCATGAGCCTTGGAAATTGAAAAAGTTTTTAGACACAAAGCATCATTGAAGAGGGCCCTAGTCCCCCCATTAAAGATGGTAAAAGTAGCATGAAAAAGGACAGTTCTAGCCCTCCAATCTAAATGGATCTGAAATGCCTTTGTGATAAAGAACCTGATGTCTAGTTTGCCACCGATGTTGAAGCTCTCGTACAAGACTTATCAAATGATGATACTGTTGTTATTCTGCAACCGGGGGACAAAAATGAAGGCAATTGCAAAACCAATAAGTGAAGCAGAAAGCAATGAGGAAACTAGCCTACAAGGCCTATCATATGAACAACGTTTGGTTACTAGGGAAAACTATTGGATGGGCATTCTAGAATTATAAAGCTCGGTGAATTGATCATTAAAGAGGAGAGTCCAGTTTTAAAAGTAGGATCTAAAAGTTCACTTGATAAAGGTGTGGATAGCTTTTAAAATTATATCTAGATAGAAACATTGAAATTTTGTAGCTTCGATCAGTATTCAAGTCAACAAGCTCAAAGAGAAAATAAATTATTATTTTAAAGTTCATGTAGGCTCCAAACTGTCACTCATCCTCACTAGTTGAAGGGGTTTGACCCTTGGTCAAAACCTACTCAATTTGACTCATATATATTGACACTTTGACCTCCTTGTAAGTCAAAGTTGTCATTGATGTCAATATGAGCATTGTTGAAGATGGAAAAACCCTAACCCTAAAGGCAAAATGCAATATCCTTGAGATCCTAAGAGGAAGCCCTAGGTCGAGAGTTGATTGAAAACCCTATGCATGATGATCTAACCCTAGCTTGCAAGAAGCCCTAGTATGCCTTAATGTCCTAGCTGAAGCATGCCCTAACATAAAACCCTAGATACGATGGTGTGGCTGCTGGGAAAGAAAAACTTAATGCCCATGTCCTAGATGTTTGACTACATAATGCCCTAGCTCCAATAAATGAAAACCGTTGAAATATTGAAATGCAAACCCTAAGTATGCTTGACCTAGCATAATTGAAGATGATGCAAAACCCTACACCTAACTCTTATCCCATACCCTATTTCCCTCAACTTCAACAAGCTTTAACTTTGCTTCAAAATTGACTAGTAAATGCAAATAATAAAAAGTCATAGTCGTTTCCGGAATCTACAATAGTAATTGAAGATCTCTTCAACAAGCTGTGTACAATGTATGGGCATTGTTAAGCTCACCTCTGGAAGAATCAATCTGAGTTTGATTTTCTGCAATGTCTTTAGGTATTTCTCACTATCAGCAGAGTTAGTTGCACGCTCATCTTCAGATGCAATTGCAAAAGGCTGTGGGGCTGGATCGGAAGACTAATATAATAAAGCTCTTTGCAAGAAAATCCAAAAGTTCAAATCTGGTTATTTTAAAGGAAACAAAAAATCTAAGCCAGTCATAAGCTAGCAGATCTACTGTGTAAGCAAAAGGACATGTTCACAACATATTAGTGGATGAAGGGGCTCCATTAGAACATTATCGTATGACTGTCCTTTAACAAGTAACAAGAACCAAACAAAAAATGGACATCCATACAGGTCAGCTCATTAAATTTAAATTTTGAAGTCAACCTACAAGTCAGCTCTCCTACCAAGAGACGTTTCTTTTCATCTTGGTCGAACAAGTATAAATATAGAGCCATGTTTCCTTCATCTCATTGCTATGTAAAAAATTAGTTGATTTTAGGTTATTGTTTAATTTTAGGTTTAGTTAGCTGAAAGGGCACAATCATAAGATCATGCCTTTTCCCAAAGGGTGCCATGGCGGTATATAAGCCAGGCAACCCATTGTAAATCATCATCATCTGTAATTCATTTATTAATAAAAGTATTATATATATATTATATATTTCTGTTATCCCGAAGTTTTACACTTCATTGGTATCAGAGGCATGTTCGGTTCTCTGGCAAGACGCTGCACAGAAGATTTTTGTTCCATTCTTTCACGGGCCTTCTTCTGTATCTCGAATTAGAGCTGGTCGGTCGAGATTCTGTGATTGATTTCTTCGTGGGATCTCTTTGCATTCCTAAAGGCTATTCTGTTGGGATCCTCCATTTTGGATTTCACTTCAATTCGAGAAAAGCCTTTGGAACGTACGCTTATTACGAAGCTAAAATCAAAATAGTCAGTGGTGGTGGATCGTGGATTCGAACGTCCATTTTTCCTTGCCGTTCCAGCGCATCCGCAACAGCACCCGACGGCTATCTTCCACACTGAACTCCCGCAATACATTCCGCAGACTCAAAAGCTCGCTGTCTCTATTACAGGGAGTAAATACCTCTTAGCGGCATTCGGCCAACAAGCAATCCAATCGACCTCCTCACCTCGAAAAAGGGTTTTGAATAGTCACGGTTATATTCCCGATTGGACGTAACTGTCCACTTTATACATAATTATAACGTTAAATATAATTGTAACGTTAAATA
>APFE030359554.1:0-16625 GCA_000404065.3 Pinus taeda
AGAAGGTCCTGTGGCTTATATACCACCTCAGGTGCCTCCTGGTGAAAGGGCATGATCTTCTAATCATGCCCTTTTTCCTAATTAATCTATAATTACAAAATTATTAATTTTTACATAACATTGCCTTCCTCTCAAAAAGATGCTTTGTCCTCAAAGCATACATAATGACAGGTGTTATTGAAGAAACACTTATGTATCCTAAGAGGATTCTTCTTCTGGTAGGTTTTCCCACTTAATCAAGTATTCTTTGATTAATCGTTATCACAACTTATTTTCCCTTGTGGAGATGATACCTTATAGTTCTAAAATGACCCCCCATTTGTCATCTAAAGTTGGAAGTGTTGTCTGTGTTGATTGGTGTTTTCCAAGTGCCTTTTTAAGGTAAGATACATGGAAAATGTTGTGAACATGACTTTTATCAAGAAGGCTTAAGATGTATGGTACTTGGCTGATCTTTTTGTTAATTAGGTATGGTCCATAGAATTTTGGTGCCAATTTGTTTTTTCCCTTATGTTTTAAAGGATAACTGATTGTAAGGCTAAAGTTTAATAAATACCCATTATCCAACTTCAAATTCTCTCTATGTTCTGTTTTGGTTAGCCTGCTACTTCATACGATTTCTTTCAATATTTAGATTTTCCTTTAATGCCTAGACGACCTTTTGGTTTTTTTCTAACCGATCTTTAACTTCTGGAAGTTTTGTCTCAATAATGGATAAGTCTTTACATTTAGGAGGTTCATAACTGTATAGAGCTTGAAATGGAGTCATTTTCACTTAAGTGTGGTAAGCATAATTGTACCACCATTCAACAAGATGTAACCATTGAGTCCACTTATTTTGTTTTTTTGTTACATAACAATGTAGATAGGATTCTAAACATTTATTGACAACTTCTACTTGACCATATATTTGAGGATGGTATGCTAAACTCATGTTAAGGTAGGTTCCTATATGTTTGAGAATTTCCCTCCAGAAATTGCCTTTGAATTTGGTGTCTCTATCGCTAACAATGACCTTGGGGAACCCATGTAGTTTGAAGATATTATTGCAATATATCTTAGTGATTTGTTTTGCTGAGTTTTATTTCCTCATTCCTATGAGTGTGAATATTTGGTGAGTCTGTCGACTACTACAAGAATTTTGTCGTTGCCATTAGACACGAGTAATGCTTCGATAAATTTCATTGATATTTATTCCCACTTCTAATCTGGAATATTTAAGGGATGAAGCAGTATAGGGATCATAATGTTCTCATTTTTGTTTCTCTGGAATTTATCACATTCTGCTACATATTTTTGAATATCATTATTCATTCCTTTCCAGAAAAATGATTAGCATGCATTATAATAGGTTTTAAGGAAACCTACATGTTTGGCTGATAGTGAATCATGGGTCTCTTTGAGAATATTGGCTTTAAATTTGGAATTTGGACTTAGGTAAATTCTTCCCTTGTACCACAAAATATTGTTTTTCCATTCAAATTTTGAATTATGAGGAGGGTTATTGATTATAGTACTTGTTTTTGGATATTTTTCATACTCACTTCGAATTTCATTAAGCCAGTATATGACAGCAAATGAAATTGCAAGTAATGATGATTCTTTGTCTTTCTTGTACATAAAATATACTATTGTGTTGTCTTTCCCTTTCTTATGTAATATATCCATGTCGAAGGAATTTTTTTTTTTTGATCCACTATTGTTGTTCTGTAGATAGTTTTTTCTACTAGAGGAGGAGTTGAAGACTATTATGGTATGTTCGGATTAAGAACTGACTTCCCAAGAGATATTGCCTCCATTAGCTAATGCATGCATAATGGCGAGCATTTAATTATTGTATGTAGACTTGAGACATTCTTGCTTCTTGAGCTTCCTACTTTCAAATGCTATTGGATGATCATTCTGCATTAATACTGATCCTATGCTAAATCTTAAGCGTGACATTCAATTACAAAAGGCTTTGAAAATCCAGAGTCACTAATATAGGTGCCTTGGACATGCTTTCCTTTAAGTCTTCAAAACACTTTAATGCCTTATCATCCCACTGAAAGGATTTTTTTTTCAACATATTTGTTAGGGGTACAGATACATGAGAATAATTTTGAATAAAACAGTATCCATTCAACCCTAAGAATCCTCTTAATTTGGAGACGTTAATTGGTTTGGGCCATTCTTTTATTGCTTTGATTTTATTAGGATATAATTTTATTCCTTCCTTGGATATTATGTGTTTGAGGTACTCTACCTCTTCTTTTCCAAAGGTGCACTTGGACATATTTGCATAGAACTGATGTTCTTCTAATATAGTGAGAACTTTCTCGAGATGTTGTAGATGCTCCTTCCATGTTTTACTATAGATTATAATATCGTCAAATAACAATAACACAAAATTCTGTAGATATGGATGAAATACCTCATTCATGGTGGTTTGGAAGGTTGTTGGAGTGTTATTTAATTTGAACAGAATTACCTTAAATTGATAATGACCTTCATGTGTTCGAAAAGTAGTCTTTGCTATGTCATCTAGCCTCATTTTGATTTGGAAGTATCCTGATCTCAAGTTGAATTTTGAAAAGTATTGGGCTCCATGAAGTTCATCTAACATTTCATCTATAAAGGGGATCAAAAACTTATTCTTAATATTTACCTTGTTCAGTCCTGAATAATCTACACACAGTCTAAAGGGCCCATCCTTCTTTCAGACTAAAACCACTAGAGGAACATAAGGGCTTCTACCTTTTGAAATGATTCCACAATTCAAAAGATCTTGGATCAATATTTCAATTTTAGTTTTTTGATGGTGTGAATATATATATGGTTTCATGTTGATAGGGATTGACCTTGATTTGACTTCCATTATGTGCTCAATTTCTCTTTCAGGTAACATCTTCATAGGAACATCTTGAAACATTTTTTTGTGTTTTTGAACTTCAGGTGTTTCTTTGCTAACCAATATTAAAGCTAACTTCTCCATCTGGTGACACTACACTACATATGCTGGTGCTCCCTTCTTGATCAGCTTCAACATCTAGTATGACGGTAGAATTTGATTATGAAGGGGTTGGAACCGATATAAATTGTATTTTTGCCCCTCCCATCTAAACTTTATAAATTTATTTTGATGGTTGCTAGAGTAAGTGCCTAGGGTTTTTAGCCATTGGATACCTAGGACCACATCCAATCCTCCTAATGGTACAGTCTAGAACAAAGATTCTATATTGTAGTCCTGAATCTGCAATTTGACTTTATGGCTTTTCCCTAAATTTTCAATTTCTTTCCATCAGCTACCATAGCTTTGATTTAGGAATGGGATATGTGAAAATGTTGAGCCTTTTCAACATATTTGAGTCCAAAAATTTGTGGGTGCTGCTGGTATCTATTAGAACCATTACATTTCTCTTTTTGAAATGTCCTTTTAAATTTAATGTTTGAGGATGAGATATACCTATCATGGACGATAATGACACTTGCAAAATATTCTCGTTATCTGATTTTGGAGAAAATGATGGAGAATATTCAACTTATTCTACAACTAATTCTTCATTGTCTAAATCATTGGTTTCTTCACATGTATATAGGTTCTTGATCTCTTTTCCCTTAGCAGATTTATGTTTAGAATCCCATTTTGTTCCACAATGTTTGCACTTACCTTATTTCATTCTTTGCATTTCCAAATTAGTTTTTTCTCCTTTATGTCATTATGGGGTAACATATTTTGTATTATCCACATTACCATTTTGGGAAAATCTTCATCTTGAATATACTCTTTCAATTTTTGGCCACTGTATCCGTTCAAGTTTCTTTTCTACAACTTTTGCTTTCTGTCTCACTTATTTTATAGAAATGATGTCATGAATCTTAAGCTCAACCTGGAGATGTGGTTTAAGTTCTGTGATTTATGATTGAATAAGATGATTATCTGACAAACCAAGTACCAGTGTAGCTAGACTTTCCCATTCTTTAGTGTATTCGTCCACATCTCCATTTTGTTGCAACCTGGAGAGTGTTGTGTTATCACTCAAGAGTTTTTCATGGCTGTGAAAGAAAACTATTAAGGTAATATTTTCAATAGAACTTTGAGGTTTGAGGCTAGCCTTTCCAACCAAAGAGGGGTGTCTCTTACATCTCAATCACCTAGTGTCACCTCAAAAATTGGATGTGTACTTAATGCAATGGCTAGATCTTATGTGTAGTAGGGTTTCAATAATGTGGTAGGGCAGAGAAGTAGGATTCATTGGGCATGGAGAAAAATAAGTCTAAAGATCAATCTATTAGATGCCAAAGTTTCAGTGATAGTCAATTGAAATACATGAGCAGGGTAGTTGATGATTTATTAGAAAAAAAATTGTTGAGTATGGTCGTAGAAAAGAGGAATCAATCCCTAAAAAATAGAGCATCTTACAAGGATGAATTCTGATTGAATTTATAAATAATGGTGATACTTAAATGAAATGAGAACAAAGCATGATAAACATGAATTCTATTTCATATTCCTTCACTCAAATATATGGAAGAAAAACATCTCAGGAGAACAAATAAAGAGAAGCAAATACCTAAAAAAATGACATATGCTTATGATCTTAAACACTCAGATTAATAATGCAGAGTTTAAATTACATCCACAATAGTATTTTTCCTTCTCCAAATCTAACCCTCTTCTCCTCTAAGAGAGCTCTATTTATAAGAAAAATATACAACATAGATCATAGATACATATTACATGAGTGCTTTTTAGGAAAGTACATAGTCAAAACTAACTGTTACAAAATAATGAGATAAGACTGGATGTGTTAAGTTCTTCTCATGACAAATAGAAACATTGAGGTGCACTACTCTTTGTAATTTTACTGAGAAACAGAGACAAAAAATTGATTCCTTGAAGGCACTACGAAATCTGGCAATTTAGGCGTATTTAACCAAACAAACCTTGGAATGAAGGAGAAACTGATGCTACTAATATGAGTCAATGCCACATGTCTCATCCATCTAGTATATACATATTTTTCTTGTAAATATTTACTCTGAAGCCTTGTTTCAAATAAATAGCATATATTCAATGAGTGCTACAATATCTCTTTCATATTAGCTGCGTGGTTTCATCCAACAGGGATAGACTATTTCTCTTTGACATCGATCTGGTAGTTTGTTTAGTAGGTGTAGTGGTACCTACTCTGTTTCTTGAAACTCTTCTTGCTTGCTCTATTTCTTAGATGATTTCTTGGATAACCCTTGCCTGGTAGCTTTAGCTTGGGGTTATTCTTCATCCGTGATAATTATAGGTTCCAACTGTGAGGGATTTGATTATGATTTAAAATTAAGCCTCTATTTATTTGTAGGCATTGTATGTCTTTTCCTCACGTATGACACCTTCTCCACAAGTTCCTCATGGCCTACTTTAGATTTCCTTTGTTTCGTAGTGCCTACATACTAGCTCTATTTCATAGTGCCTAAAAATGAGCTATGTTTCGTAGTGCCAGGGCTAGAAAGTTGTTTCATAAGAGCCACAAATCCATCTAGATTGGCATTAGACTCCATGGGTGTTTTCCAATCAGGAGCAATGTCATGGTCATGAAAACACCACAACTCAACTCCCAATTCTAAAATTGAAACACCATATGACTAAAAAAGGATCTTTGTCATTTTTTACAGAACTGGAATGGATTATAAGGGAACTCAGTGATTAGAATGGCATGATCTACCTGTGCACCTTCAACACCAATTCACTCAAACACATAATCAAAAAATTATTACAATGAACCTATACCTTCATGTTAATCCTTGCTTTAGGTTCAGAATATGGATCCTAGAGACCAACATACGTGTAAAAATAAAGGTCTTCATCCCACCCAAAACAATGTTAAGTTTTAAGATAAGAATTGCTACAAACCCTCTCACCACAAACAATCATATAAGACATGCAAATCCTAATCGACGTGATGTATAGCGAGAAAGAGAGATAACTCCATGGTTATGATCATATTTAACTACAAGTATCATTTTTCCCAGTGTAGTTATAACATATTTAGTCCATCAGCTGATGAGTCTCGGTATTACAACAAGAATGCTGCAACTCCCGAGGCTATTGACTTTAATAATCAACCCGGGGGTTCGTACAAATCTAAGAGGTATTGACACTATATGTGTGGCATACAATGTGTCCTTCCTTTGCTGTCATTATGTAATTGAGTGCATGTACTAAAGTCAAATCCTAAACTAATGGCAGAAAAGGAAATGTTTGAAATGGAACCTTAACCTATTGCAAGGAAGAAAGTACAAGGAAAGAAATTGAAATCAAATACTAAAACACACCATTTTCTAACTAACTGCCAAGAAACTATGCTTTGCAATAATGCTAAATTATCATGAAACAAATGCTACTATATAAGCATGGAAGTAAGAAACATAAAACATCACTAATTTGCAAGTAAAGGGACTGAAATAAATCTATTTTTGTCTTTTTGTCTTTTCATGCAAAATCAAGTATGCAAACTAATTTCCTTTGGTGATGTGGCAAGTGAATTTAAGGATGTTGAAGGTTTCATGGAAGGGTTAGGAGATGGTTGGATGGTGTGGAAGACCCTTGGGAGGCTATTGGTGACTTCCTAGAGGTTTTCCATC
The DNA here is from genome assembly GCA_000404065.3 of Pinus taeda. Lineage (NCBI taxonomy): Eukaryota > Viridiplantae > Streptophyta > Pinopsida > Pinales > Pinaceae > Pinus > Pinus taeda. Next base: position 6,619 of record APFE030359554.1, read on the forward strand.
AATTCGGCCTCAAAACAGGCCGTTTTAGGAAAACCTACAAGATGTAGTAGAAACCTACAGGATGATCCTGTAGGAATTACAGGAAACCTACAAGATACAACCGAGAGAAAAATGTGAGGTGTTGGAGGTGATGGGAGGCTTAGGAAAGGTGTGTGATGGGTGGAATGGAGTGGGAAAATTCCTAGGATCACTCAGAACTCAAAACCAAAGTCGGGAGATGGATGGATTCGCTCAAAAAGTTTGGAGAAGTTTCCTTGTGAAATGATGAAATTGGTGAGGGTTTAATGACCAAGAAAATCAAATCCAAATTGGATGGGACATTTTTTTATTAAATAGGATGTCTTAGGTCCCTATTCCAATTGGAATCACCCAAAAATACCTATGTTAACCCATGCAAAAAAAGTAAAAAACATTAGTAGTCGAAAATATAGAAATTTGAGAACTAGTAAGCTAGTAAATCTAAAAAATTCCTAACCAAATAGAGTGAAAATGCAATGGTGTGATTTTTTTTTTATGAACTAGAATCTTTTTGTGATCTAATGAAAGTGGAATCAAGTCAATTGAAGCTCATTAACATGCTCTAAAAAATAACAGAAATTTACTGTTCTTTGCTAAAAAGGAGGTCCAACAATCTAGATTTGGGAATGAGAAGACTAATCCAAGCAACTCAATAATTATTATGAACTTCCAAAGATTTTCCAAGGATGAAATAATGTTTGTGATCCTGCAAAATAACTTACTTCAACCATTTAACTCAATCCTACAACAAGAAACCATTAATTCTAAATACAAAAATAGAAAGAAATAAAAACAAGAGATGCATGTGAATAAGCAATGAAAAGAGTGAAAGAAAACGATACAAAAGGGATTTGAGGTTCCTGGGATGGCCAATCCCAAGAAAAATTAGATAAATATGGAGGAGAACAAGATTTAGAAGCTGAACATGACACCAATCTTCATTATTTTTGTTAATAGAATTACATCCTTGCAAGAAAATACAATGGAGCTGCAAGAATACAAGCTCTCTCCACACTAACACTATTGAAAATCCATCCCTAGAGGCAAATTCAACTTGGTACTTATATAAAATAATTAGGAATCATTCCCCATGAATGGAGGAAGATTTCCTCACCAAAATCCCTTGATTAGCGGATCTAGTCCCCAATATTAGGAATTTGCATTAAATGGCAGGGAACACATTCCTAGATTTTCTCAATCATTCCCTAGAGGAAAATTTGACTTGGTACTTATACAAAATGATTAAGAATCATTCCCCATGAATGGAGGAAGCTTTCCCCACCGAAATCCCTTGATTAGTGGATTTTCTCCCTTGATTGGTGGATCTGCTCCCTTGATTAGTGGAACACATTCCTAGATTTTCTCAATCATTGGAGTTCCACAATTTGTGCCATAATTCCATAATATCTTGTTGAATTATTATTTATTATTGATCCTCTAGTAGTTGGGAACAAGTCCCTAAATTATCTCATCCTCCAACTCTTCATAATCTGCTCAATATTCTCATAATATTCCACAAATAATAAATAATATTAGGCACAAATATTCAATTATTCATAAACCTTCCTAATGCATATATTAAAGTTAAAAATAAATTATTTAATGCAAAAAGAGAGGTTTTATGTGCTGAAGGATGGTCATAGGCCTTAATTTATGTTTTAAATTAGAGGCATGGGCCTTAATTTATGTCTAATTTAGAGGCCCATCATCGCTAAGATCACATCTTAGGTTGCTCACCTCAGAAAAAGTGATAGCGACCTTTGAGAATTCCACTTGTTGATCATCCTCAAGGCACAAATCTCACTTTCAAACACCTTGACATATGAACGCACTTTTCTTCAACACTTGAGTGCACTTTCCTTTGGCCCTATTTTCCACCTGCTAGCTCGAAATTCGACCCCTTTAGCTTTTTTTCTCGCTGGGATATATCCCACATGCACGGGGAAAATCATTTAGTGACTCTTTACTAAAGTGGGGCTCTCAATTCATACTAATGCGTAGTTCACAAAAGTTCCTCCATGGGCTTGACCCTTGGTCTTGAATGACTGTGTGTTGAGCTTGGTTTGTGTGGTGAGGTGCTTGGTTGATTTTGTGTTGGCTTGTAGATCATAAATTGGGACTCGAGCCCCACAATTATTTTTTAAATAAGAATTAAATAAAACCCTTTCAAAAACCCGAGAAGAAGAATTTCCTTAAAAAACAACTTTTTATCTGCACAACCTGGTAGATTTTTTTACAATTTAACCTTTGATTTCACCATAATTCTATAATTTTGTCGTTGAAAAAATTAACACCAACAACTAGTTTCAAGCACTATGAAACCATAGGTGCTACAAAATTTGTGGGCGCTACGGAAATGCAAGTTTCCAGTGCTAAGCAATGATGGATTCATAAGCATGAAATGATTAAAACCCCTAGAGGGCTAATTTGAAATAAATTAGCATGTGATAACATGATGTGGTGAACTTTTATTCTTTGACACCTTGGAACCTCTTAAAGAATGCTTTTTTGAATTTCTTCCAACTATTAGTATGTGTCATTTTATTCCATCACATATACTACTTATATGCTTTACCTTCCATTTGCATGGATGCATGATCGATATTTTCATCATCATTGTCAATACCGTAAATCTTGAAATATTATTCTGCTTTATTGAACCATGCAACATTGTATTTGTCATTACCGTCAAATTTGGAGAGCTCAAGTTATGCTCTTCGTTGATATGTAGCAACTGGTGGACTGAAGAAGGGGTATTGATTTGAGCGCTGCATATTTGAGTATTGATTCTAGAGCTACTAGAGCTACATATTTTGAAAATTCGTTTTACTATTTTGTTGATTGGGCATGAAAGATGCTTTTTGATATTCATGGATTTGATGTGAGTCTAATGAGTTTGATGTATCCAAATAATTTGGATGTTGAGTAGCTTCATATTCTAGGGTAGTTGATTAGGTGTAATTTTCAAACTTTCATAAATAGAGTTCAACATCACCATTACTTGATTATGAGCTATTAATGCTGCATTATGATTTTGATCCACCTTATTTGAAAGGATTGCATGATCCTTTTTAAATTCATTATGATTTTGCTCGAGTTGATTCTCTATTCTCTTCGTTGTGTCTTGGAGCTCCTTGATTTCATTAAAATGTTCGGTAACCTTCTTCTCAAGATCTACCATTTTTCATTAAAAACAACCATTTTCATTGATGTAGACATTGATCGAGTATGTGGTGTTGTATACTTATCCACCTTAACTTTCTTCCTTAACTTGACCCTAATTTTTTTTTTGCCTAACTATTTTTTAGCTAAATATATATATATTTTTAAAATAATAATAAATATTTATTATTATTATGATTTTTTTTTTTTTAAATTGTAATAAATCAACTATATAATAATTATTATATAACTTATTATAATAAAATATATCATACGTATATGCACGATACGAAAAAATGCGATAGGCACGATGGAGAAAAAAATACATATGCGACGTTGATTGGCACGAGGTCCAAACAATTAACAACAAATGGACAAGATGCAATGGTCAATGGTGACTGTTGGGAGAAACAAAGCATGGATCAAGGTCACAATGACAAATGATGGCAAGAAATATAGGTGATAGGAGGATAGGCTGACGACGGTGGTTGGTAAGAGGATCACGCAGTGCGACTAACGTAACATAATCATACAGGTGGTGGTGGAAGTCTCGGTGGTGGGGAAACATCATTTGTGGTGGTGAGGTTTTTTTTAGCGGGAAAAGAATTGACAAGAAGATAGAAGCCAAGATTCATAGGTTATTGGATAGGTACGACAAGAGCATATGGCAGCTAGGGACAAAGTTAGTGGAACAGGGACAATCAACGTGGTGGAGAAATTTACACAACGAGCACATGTAGAACAACGAACATAGGTGGGAGGAATTTTGGTTCTAATACCAGATGGAGTGCACAAGCTCATTAATTAATAGAATATGAATATATATATTTTATTAATTCTTGAATGACGATTTTTACATAGAAGGGCCCCTCACATATAAACTGCCTTGGGTGTCTCTTGGTGAATGGGCATGATTTTTTGATCGTGCTCTTTTGCATAATTAATCTATAATTACAAAATTATTAATTTTTTACATAACAAAGGCGACACCTTATGGTCACCAAAGCACCTTTGAATCTGAGTTGTAGCTTCCAGTGGAACTCTTCCCTGGTTAGGTCATACTTTCCTTGCACAAGACACATAATATTCCCATATACAAGGCTCCTCTTACTGCACTCTTACTGGAGATGACCACAACGTTGTTTATGGAGCCTAATAGGCTACTCGGCCTCCCTAAACAGATATTATTCCCACATGCACTCATAACAACAAACCTTAGCCTGCAACAAAGAACCTATCTTTGATTTTTATGCCTAAAACAACCCCAAATAGACTTATCCTAATCTCCCACATACCATCCTTTCCTCATTGCCTTACCCTACCCAAAACAATAGGCTCTAGTGCCTCCTTCCTTCTCCTATTGTGTCATATTTGTAAATCCTTCAATCCTATCCCAAGTTGTTCTTAAGGGGGGATGTTAGGATATTCCGACACATAGGAATAGTTAAGTATAACTTGGTCTAGTATAGAGTTAGGTAAGTGTGTTTCTTTACTATGTACATTTGTAACTTACAATCCGACGGTCACGATATGTAGTGATCCGATGGTTCATTCTCTCCTCGGTATTATCAACCACTTGATCCTGGCTTGACACCCGGTTGGTCCATGAATTCTACTTAAAGTGCATGGAGGGTCATTTGTAGTTCACCGTGCATGAGAGAAGCTTATGTAAATTTTCATTCTTTTATTAATAAATTGCCTATAGTAGCCACGTTGGCACAGGCCGTGGACTGTTTCCCTCTCTGAGGGTTTTAACCACGTCAAAATACTGGTGTATTGATCTGTGATCTGTTTGTGAGCGATGTCCTATTGGTGTTCTGTCTGAGGAACTTACCTTGTAAATTCCTACAAAAACATACCCCAAACATTCATGAAAATAAGCCCTAAATTTTTTCATATTCCCTCCTTCGTTCAAGCATCTAGGGTTGCCACTCCTTGAATATTTAAGTCTCCAATGTTAGCCTCACTCTCTTAAAAATCAATAGTAAATCCAATTATTAAATTAAATAAATAAAATCATGAGAATCCCTCAAACTAAGGAGTCTAGTTTGGATGAGAGATTCTCTCCAACTAGCTCTCCTAAATTAGTGTGTAAGTTGAGAAATTGTCTCAACCAAGTGAGTCTAAGATAGACGCACTATCTTAAGACCACTTACTCATGTATTTAAATGTATTATTAAATTTTTTGAATAATGTGAATTATATGAGCATGAGAGACTACATGATGGCTCTTTGCCTTTTCCGCCAGTTTAATTTTTGTGTGTTAATTTGCTATGCATATGGTTATATGGCTTTGTGATTCTTCTTCATCTAGTATCAGAGGTAGAAGCTCTGGGTTTAACCCTCATGGAGGACCCAGGTAGATATGAGAGGAGTCTGAAACTGTGTGTTGACCTTTGACCTGTTGAGATGTACCAGCGCAATGCAAGCGTTAAAAGTATGGACGAGAAAAGCGTTCACCGAATTCAGAACCAGAGGCAAGTGTCCCCTTCGAGGAACCCACTTTTCCATTTCTATTAGATTTCTCAGAAATCAATGCTTTAAAGTGGTAGTGGAAAAATAAAAAGAGAAAAGTCGTCGGTTGATATGTTATGTCGTCATCAGTTGTTCAGACTCCGTTGATTGGGTATTGGGGCTGCGAGAGCCATTATGCGTGCATAAGACTTTGCTGGATCTATAGAGCATTGTGAATGGTCCTGTGAACATATATGTATTGTGATGAATGCCAAGCATCACTCCTCATTCTTCTACAACGTCTCTTCCCATTAATCTCAGCCATTCTGACAACGCAATACTTCGAGGCGATAATGAAGAATACGAAGGAGAATTGTTGTAATTTTGTGAAGACATGATATCTGATTACGCTGGAGACTTGCTCGAAAAAAGAAAATCACATTGAAGTTGAGAGTATTGTGATTCATGGAGCCATCCGTGGTGGTTGCTAAGTGTCTGGTTTCTGTGTGTGCAAGCACATGGAGTTGAAGCATTAAAAGATATTTTAGCTTTGAAGGTATGTTGGTGTTGGATTACTCCGACCACTTTGTTATTAGCAAAGTTAGCATCTTTAAATCATACATCCGAAACTCTTCGTAAGAATATGCGTCCACGGCAGGCCACAAGGCCTCATCTTCATTATTCAATGGTAAGCACTTCTGAAACGCTGCTAGTGAGGATCCAACCATGGCTTCAACATGAGTATTACCTGGCATCGACATCAACAAAAAGGCCTCATCTTTCACGGCCTCTGACCACGATCCTGCAAAGCTATCATGGTGCAAGATCTTCTTTGCTGCTCATAGAGGGGCTCTGTGTTGTGTTGCCTGCAAGTGAGTAAATTTTTAAGTTTCATTTTTAGCTTTGTTGGACTCAAACTGTTGATCTCATGATGGCTTAGTTATTTAGTTTCAAAGCTCTCTTGAATGCTGAGCGGTTTTATCGTTATTATACTTAAATTGTTTCAAGATTTGAAATTTGAGGTTCAACACATTTTGGGTTTGTGAAGAGTTCATGTTAGCCTAAAAATGCTCGGAGTCTCATCAGAGGAGTGCCAGGCTTTGTCGTTGGATTCCTTCATGCCTAGAGCAGAGGCTAACACTGATTTCTACATTGCTTCATAGTTTTATAAATTTGCACAATACGTCCCCTGCTTTTGCTTGGCCAAAGTCGATTGGCTTTTGGAATTTGCAAGAAAAAAAAAAAAACCAATATATTTCATTCTATGTACAAGTTCCTTGTTGGAGACACCATCAAAGTGCATGTGAAGGAAGTTAATCTACCCTGAGAAAAAGCACAGTTAGAACCACTTAACTTGCACCAAGATAATAAAGTACACCTACAATGAATCAAATTGTGCACAGAAAGGGATTTATATTGAAATTGATAATGGAAGGTACAATGGGTTGTAGAACAAATTTATACAATTGAATTGTCTTATAGAATTTGAGTTTCAGAGGTTGTGAAGAGGTCCATTTGGCATCAAGATGTGGCCATTGCTTGAAAAAGTGGGAAAGTCGAAGGAAGAAAGTGGAGTTGCCGGCGAATAAGATCCATCGGCTGAGTTGAAAGAGACATGATCCAGTTTTACTATGCTCGAGCAAGCTTGCGCCAAGTTTCAGATCGCCTCTTTGTCCTAGCATGAACCGAAGCTTCTTCTTTGGAAAGCTCCAATGCTTAAAAAGAGACCAAATCTGGACGATACTGCACTGCTTCAGTGGTTTTTTCAAGGAATTGCAGAAAATTGTGTTTCTATTGGTCATAATTTATTGTACTGGCCATAGTTTATGTATAGTTAAATTCCAGACTCGAATTCTGAAGGATTTCGCAAAGAAACCAGATTATTTTGATCTGGTTTAAAGAGGTTTTTTATTTTTACAATTTTTTTATGTGTGTTCTGTGTGAGGGTTATGATTGAATTTGAAATGGCCATAAAATTAGATAAAGTTTTTCTTTTTGAAAAAAAAGAGAGGGTATATTTTTAAATGAGTGAATTTTTTAGGAGAGATAAGGAGTGGATAAAATCATTTATTTGTAATGGAGAAATATAGAGTATATTTTGTCCTTTTGGAGTTATAGGTATTTTGTAATTGGAGAGATAAGTGAATATTTTTTATTTCTAGAAGGTTGAGTCAATTTTTGAAGACAAGTTGCTTCAAAGGGTTACGAGTTTGGCATTCTCATTGTTGGAGAAATTTCATTCATGATGTTGTGAAGGTGAAGTTTGATGTAATTCAATACTTAATTAAAAATATATATTTTTGGTGGTGATTGTGTCCTAGATCCGCCCGAAATTGAATAAGGGGATCTTAGGTACACCATGTGTATGTTTGTGATGGCGCATGATTCTTGATATTATTTTTGTTTTGTGTCTAGTTTTGACACTAACCTTCCTATGATATCTTTCTAATATGGTACAACATATTAGTGAATTGCATGCCCATAATCAATTCCATTCAAGCTTATGTAATCAAGCAAACTACAAGCAAACAAGAAGCAACAATACATAATCAAGTTGTCAACGACATTTCTACATCAACATCCAATCAAGCTTAAGTACACAAGCACAAAGCGTCACATCATCAACTTGATAAGATGATCATCCAAGCAAGCACATTTCACTTCATGTAATCAAAGCAATCAAGTTAAGGACACTACAAAATCAAGAATTTCAAGCCAAGATGACATCAACATCATCAACACTTTTTGTATCACTTGCAGATAAACATTTTTTAACTGAATTGTATGGGTGCATTCTCGGTTGTAACCGACGCCCTAATTTGAATTATTAAATTGAATACATTAAGTCAAGTAAGTCTTCAACTGATTCATCAAGATTGAACTTGTCATTTGTCTCTTGGGTGCATTTTCGACAGTGTTCGACACCCTTCCTTTTTTTTTGAGTACATTCAGTGAGTACATTCAAGAAAGCACAAAGTGTCAATAATCAATCAAGTAAGTTCAAGCAATCCATCTAGAAAGTAATCATCATTCAAACAATCAAAGGAAGCGAGTGTGTCATTCAAACAACCAAGCAAGCGAGCGTGTCATTTAATCAACAAAGCAAGCGAGCGTGTCAAAATCAAGTGTGAAAGTTCAAAGCACGACATCTACAACAAACGAGCTAATGTGAAGTTGATTGAAGCATTCACAAAGTGTCAGTGAAGCATTCAAGAAAAGCGATCGTCATCAAGCGAGCGTGAAAGCAAGCAAGCATGAGTTCAAACAATCAATTGTTAAAACAAGTTCAAGCGAGCGTGCAACAATCAATCAAACATCAAGCGAGTGAGTTCTACAAATCCAACAAGTATTAAATCCAAGCGAGCGTGAGCTCCAACAAGTTCACATGGAAAAAAGCATTCAGTTATTAAATATTCTTGACAATTTGATCCTCTCAACTGCTAAAGACATGGTGCAAATCAACAAATCAACTCTTGTTGATATTTCAATGAATCTACAACATGCACATGAAATGATTGAGTTCCTTCAACTGGAGTCGCAACTACAAAGAATTGAGTTGCTAAAGAAGAGTGATGCTTCCAAGTCTTTGTATAATACAAATACAACTGATAATTCTGTTGGGTTGTGTTATATTATTTCCATGACTAGCCCACGTAGTTAACCAGGGATTAGAGGGGGGGAGGTCACAGAGGGTTTGAGGGGCACCCGTAACCCCACTTTATGGGGTCTGGGGCAACACCCCGAAAAATTTGGTTTTGGACCCTATGTTAGGTTGGGCGGACCCACCTATGTTTTTGTGCATGATTTTTCCACATGTTTTTGGATGCGATGGTTTTCGGTCCATGGTATTGGATGCTTCAACATGTATAAATATGTATTATAACATTGAAAGGAACTCAATGAAAAATCATTCTAGTAGTCCCGGTTTTGGGATCTAGGGGAAAGTCTCTGTGCATATGTGTTTTATGTGTTATGCTCTTGCATTGTTTATTTTATGTGTTTTATAATTCATACGCAGGTAATTTCTGTACAAGATTAAAACCTACATTTGGTATCAGAGCTGTTTTGGCTTCAAGGGGATGCCTTTATTGCTGAGGGGTTTCGCTCGGGCCTGTGGTATACCTTGTTCAGTGGGAGATCTGCGAGATCGATTCTGGTGGTGAAAGAAGATGGCGAGCAGTGGAAAGATAGAGATCAAGAAATTTAATGGTCAGAGTTTTGAGTTGTGGAACTCAAGATGGAGGATCTGTTGGTGGATAAAGATCAGTGGATCGCGGTAGATCTGGGTACTAAACCAACGGGAGTGACCGATGAAGAATGGAAGAAGTTGGGTCGGAAGGCAAAGAGCACAATACGATTGTGCGTCTCAGATT
>APFE030359554.1:19210-63694 GCA_000404065.3 Pinus taeda
GCATCTTTGCTCAAAAATGAGGCTTGGGATCTGGTGGAGTTGCCGGCTGGAAGGAAACCCATTGCAGCAAATGGGTGTTCAAGAAGAAGACAAATGCAGAAGGGAAGGTGGAGAAATACAAAGCTCGGTTGGTAGCAAAAGGTTATTCCCAGGTGTCGGGAATTGATTTTTGGTGATATCTTTTCTCTTGTTGCCAAGGTAACTTCTATTAGATTACTTTTATCTGTTTTTGATTTTGAGGTAGAACAGATGGATGTGAAGGAAGCATTTCTTCACGGGGATTTGGAAGAGGAAATCTACATGAAGCAACCTGAAGGCTTTGCGGTGAAGGGTAAGAAAGAACTAGTATGCAAGTTAAAGAAGTCTCTGTATGGGTTTAAACAGTCACCAAGGATGTGGTATCAGAAATTTGATACATTTATACGGGGACTTGGCTTCACCAGAAGCAAAGCAGATCATTGTGTGTATTTTAAATTAATTGTGACCGTGTTATTTATCTGGTCTTGTATGTGGATGATATGTTGCTGGTTGGAAATGACAAAGAAATTATCCAGGATTTGAATACCCAACTGTCCTCCAAATTACATGAAAGATCTCAGTGTTGCAAACTATATTTTGGGCATGGAAATTAAAAGAGATCAGGTAAAGAGGAAGCTCTGGTAAACCAGAGGAAGTATGTCGAGACAATATTGCAGAGGTTTAATATGCAGGATAGTAAACCGGTGAAGGTTCCTATTCCTGTAGGTGTGAGGTTATCTGGTGAACAGTGTCCCAAGACACAAGAAGAGGAAGAGGACATGTCCCGTGTTCCATATGCAAGTGCAGTCGGTAGCTTGATGTATGCCATGGTCTGTACTAGACCAGACATTGCACATGCAGTGGGAGTATTGAGCAGGTTTATGTCAAACCCAGGGAAGGAGCACTGGACAACAGTGAAGCGGGTTTTTAGGTATTTGCGTGGCACTCTAGTGATTATGGTTTGTGCTACCAAGGAAGACCAGGATTGGACAGAGTGTTGGATATTCATGGCTTTGTTGATGCAGACTGGGCTGGAGATCTGATCAGAGAAGATCTACAAGTGGGTATGTGTTTAACCTATTTGGAGGTGCAGTCAGTTGGATGAGTAAGAAACAATCTGTAGTGGCACTATCAACTACAGAGGCAGAATACATGGCAGCCACTCATGCAAGCAAGGAAGCAGTTTGGTTGCAGCGATTGTGTTCAAGTATGGGGTTAATACAGGGAGCTATAAGGATAGACTGTGACAGCCAAAGTGCAATTTTCTTGGCAAAGAACCCTGCTTATCATTCAAAGACAAAGCACATTGATGTTCAGTATCACTTTGTGAGGGATATGATAGAAGACAAAAACGTGTTGCTGGTAAAGGTGGACACTTTGAAGAATACTACAGATGCATTGACAAAATCTATGAGCTCTGAGAAGTTCTCTTGGTGTACAGAAACAATGGGCATTGCAAGGCTAGATAAATGACTGAGATCTCTTGTAGCCCCCTGTGGAAAGAAAACAAAAAGTGGGAGAATGTTGGGTTGTGTTATATTCTTTCCACGACTAGCCCACGTAGCTAACTGGGGGTTAGAGTGGGGGAAGTCACAGGGGGTTTGAGGTGCACCCGTAACCCCACTTTATGGGTCCGAGGCAGTGCCCCGAAAATTTTTGATTTTGGACCCTATGTTAGGTTGGGCAGACCCACCTATGTTTTCGTGCATGATTTTTGCACATGTTTTTGGACGCGATGGTTTTCGGTCCATGGTATTGGATGCTTCAACATGTATAAATATGTATTATAACATTGAAAGGAACATAATGAAAAATCAAGTTGGTAGTCCCGGTTTTGGGATCTAGGGGAAAGTCTCTGTGTATATGTGTTTTACGTGTTATGCTCTCGCATTGTTTATTTTATGTGTTTTAGAATTCGTATGCAGGTAATTTCTGTACGGGGTTAAAACCTACAGATTCCAAGTCACTGATCCAACCAACTTCAAGTGTTGATGTGGTCACTGACCCAATTCAACTTTCTTCCAAACCAATCATAAAGCCATGGGAAGAACTTCAAAATAACAAAAATCAATGAGGATTAGGATATGAAAAAGATGAAAACAACTTGTATATCCCCGATTATTCTAATCCTATCAAGTTCATCAGTGCAAGATTTCTTGATGAAATACAACCAACAAGCCATGAGAAAGTTGCAGACAAATAGACATGTACGCAAACTGAAGTTGCAGTCAAACCAAAATGCCTTCATTGTCAAAGAACCGATTATCTGGAAGATCAGTGTTTTGATCTCCATCCTTGTCACCATTGTGGCAAGAAGAATCATTCATTAGAGAATTGCTGCAAACAAGACCAACCTGCCAGATTAAAGATCAATTATGCATGGATTGATCCTTGGGAATGGTCTTCCATGGTCAAAAGATTGTATAAGTTTTACAATCGAATTCACTCACACATAGTGCAACCAACAGTAAAAATGAAGATGGTACTTTCATGCCGTTGAATGGGGGAGTACACCAGTGAAACGCTCCTACACTTGAAGGGGGGGGGAGTTTAGATATATTTTGCAGAAGATTGCCTCTCTTTTCAGCTAACAAAGGGGGGAAAATGTCAATGAAATTGACAGGTGGTTGTCAGACTAAAAGTCTTGACAAAATCAATGAAGCAGCCAGTGGGCATCTCCATCAGCCAGTGGGCGATCATCATTAGCAAATACGCCAGTGGGCATTCATAAAATTGTGTCAATGGACACTGGATGTTGTTTTCAAGCAAATGACAGTTGGATCCTTTTTTGGCTTGGCACATGATGGAGTTTTCAAGCGACATTCAAAGATGAATTAGTCATGCAGCTGACTCATGGTCTTCAACATCTAGCTTTGGTAGTTTTTTAGGCAAATGTTTTTTAAGGATCAACTTGAGAACTTGGAAGATGGTTCCTTGTTAGTTTTGGATTTATCATTTGGTGGGTGGGGGGCGGGGGGGGAATGTTAGCCTCACTCTCTTAAAAATAAAAATAAATTCAATTATTAAATTACATAAATAAAATCATGAGATTCCTCAAATTAAGGAGTCTAGTATGGATGAGAGATTCTCTCTAACTAGCTCTCCTAAATTAGTGTGTAGGTTGAGAAATTGTCTCAACCAAGTGAGTCTAAGATAGACACACTATCTTAAGACCACTTACTCATGTATTGAAATGTATTATTAATTTTTTTGAATAATGTGAATTACATGAGCATGAGAGACCACATGATGGCTCTCTGCCAGTTTAATTTTTGTGTGTTAATTTGCTGTGCATATGGTTATATGGCTTTGTGATTCTTCTTCATCTAATTTTAGACTTTACATGAGAAAAAGGATGTTATGATTAGTGAGGAATGAGGCTCCTCCTTACTCCTTTTATATATTTTCTGAGAGTGACGTCCAACCTATCAAGAAGGACACCTTATGCTAAGGTTGACTTGATTTTGAGACAAATTCATCCACATAAAATAATAAAAATTAATATATTCACTTATATATGGGATCTCTTAGTGATTGAAGTTTCCCCTTGCTTCCCTAAGGGTGCACTATCATCTCCAACTACCATGTCACCAAATATCCTCATGGCCTACACCTTTGGGTACAAAACCCCCACTTTGGGTTCTAAGCCCACAAAACAATTTTGTGTGCCCATTCCTCCAAAATCCTCAAGCCTAGGGTTTGGAGTACCTTCTAAGCTACAAATATCAACACTCCCTCTTAGTGAGGGAGGTACTTCCAACACTAGGAAGTCTCCATCATCATCACCACTAGCGACACTAATCCATCTGGCCTCCATCATTGCAACATACTTTGTAGAATGAACGACACTATCTTGGTAGTGCCTCTACCTCATCTCATCTAAACCTGAAGAACTCAAGAATTCCATAGGGCTACTCTCTTTGAATCTAGAGTCCCACTAATTCTACAATATCTCTAATGGCTCAACCTACTACTCATCTCATTTCCTACAAGGTCAGTTCGAGTTGTGATTGAACACGGGCCACCATCATTGCAATCTAGTCTTACTAGCACTCATCCTCTTGGGTCAAACACAACACATGCACATCTCTCCAATCTCGGATATGCATCATCATGATCCAATGAAGAAACTAGCCTGCCAACATCTTGTCCATCCCATGAAGCAATCTAGATCAAATCAATCTCGTCCATGCCAAAGAAATCCTTGAGTTGTCCCAACGATCCATGGATTATCACAGAAAGTCCATGATCAACAATATGCCCTACAAAAAACTGTTGTTCACTAGGCTCACCACCAATCCACTAGAACTCCCAACCAATCTCACTTCTAAGCTGACCCCTCTGCTCCATGATCTAAACAATCTCAGTTCCCTTTGATTTGCTTCGCTATGCATACTCTAATTCACTAGCCCTTCAAAGTGCATCTGATACCATGTATTTTTCCATGATATTAGAGTTTACGTTATAATGTTACAATCACTTACGCTACCAATCCAAGTATCACAAAAAAATACTTTGATAAAGGAACAATCAATAACAGTAAATCAACACGTGCTCAAATATAAACAACTTTTTGCAATTTTTAACTACCCAACTTCATTATATTAACAAAATAATAATAAAAATGTCTAGGGATCTCGTACTAGGGATAATGGCCCTCATACAACCCTTGATACAAGAGAAAAACTAGAACTTGGTGTCAACAACTATGACAACCAAACTGCCTGAATAAGATACACTTACCCTATGGCTGATGTAACGTACTCTCTCATCTCCTCTTGCTTGTATCCTAAACACATCTACCTATTCCTTTGGCTCCCAATTTATAGCAACACCTCTTTGCCGCTATCAATGAATCAACTCCATTAGGCCACTGAACACGACTCCAACTTCTCTTTAGCTGATCGTTAGTCCTTCAATGATCAACACATAGAGACTCCTATCTAGTTGTTCACAACTCCATTTGTGAACAACTCTCAACTTTCTACTACTGGTCTTTAGCTCCTTTGGGACCTGTTTCCCACTAACTGCTCCTTAGTCCTTCAAGGACATAACTCTTAGGGACTTATTCCCACTATTATCTTCTTGCGCTACTCCAAAGATGACAAACATAGGGTAGGATGGATGCCACGAAGTCCTTATCCAACAATTAACTTGGGCTACAAACTGCTCCTCTAGAACTCCTTCTTTAGTCCTTCAAAGTTTAGTCAATTAGCTCAACAATTTTTCCTCTCCTAATAGTCAACGTCTCCTTTCTTGTATTGCACTTAGGGCATCCAACCTTCACACTTCTTACAACTATCAAAGTCCTTCTTGCAAAGCTAACCTAGGACTACTTTGGGCACCTGCTTGCTACCCTCCAACAACCTTAAGGTACCCAATACTAATCTATCCTACACTAGGACCCAAATATTGCACCTTCCCTCCTTGAAGATGACACCTTTTTCTCACCAAAACACCTTGGAATTTGAGTTTTACCTTCTAATGGAACTTGACCTTGGTTAGGGCATACTTTCCATACATAATACACATAATATTATCATGTACATGACTCCGCTTGTTACTCTCTTGTTTGAGATGTCTGCGACCTTGTTTAGGGAGTCTAGTAGGCTTTCGACGTCTCTAAACATACCTTCTTCCCACCTACACTCATAACAATAGGCCTTGACATGCAACAAATAACCTACCTCTATTTTTTATGTCCAAAACAATCCCAAACATACTTTTCCTAGTATGCCATAGAAACTCCTTTCCCCGCTGTCTTTCCCTGTCCATTGCATAGCCCACACAGTCATGAAAACAAGCCCTAAACTTCTACCTATTCCCTCCTTTGTTCAAACATCTAGGGTTGTGGCTCCTTGAGGATTTAGACCTTCAATTTTAGACTTCACATGAGATACAGGATGCTATGATTTATGAGGAATGAGGCTCCTCCCTACTCCTTTTATATCTTTTCTTAGTGTGACGTCCATCCTATCAAGAGGGACACCTTATGCTATGACTGACTTGATTTTGAGACAAATTCATCCACATAAAGTAATAAAAAATTAATATCTTCACTTCTACATATGCTCTCTTAGTGCTTGAAGTTTCCCCTTGCTCCTATAAGGGTGCACTATCATATCCAATTTCCATGTCACCAAATATCCTCATGGTTTTATCCCCATACCTTTGGGTACAAAACCCCCACTTTGGGTTCTAAGCCCACAAAACACTTTTGCGTGCCCATTCCTCTAAAACCCTCAAGCATAGGCTTTGGAGTACCTCCTAAGCTAAAAATATCAACATGGTTCAACACTCTTCCATATGTAACTACAACACCAAATTACTTGTTCATTGAAAAACACTTCCATCTTGAATTGGTATCTTAATTTTGTAGTCAACATACCTATAGATTATTTTGTAGACCAAATAAGCTTGTCTTCGTCTTCCTCTAATAGTTTTATCATAGAATATATAAACACACCCATAGAATTCTTCCATTCCTAAGCCTATAGACCTTCCAATCCCAGACTATGTGTAGACTTCCAGCTTCTGGAACCCTTATCTGATGCATCTTTGATCTGAGCACCTGCTAAGGAGAAAATTCTAGCTAAATGAAAGGACTCTTATTAGATTGTGTTAGCATTATGGCTAATGTGTTGTCCTTGATGACAACCTATTTGACAAATATGTACTTGATGTTATTTTGGCTATAATATGATGATTGTGGAACTATTGTAGAAGGCATGTTTGATGGTACAAATATTTCAAAGGATATGAAAGAGAAATGGTAGTTCATTTACAAATGGATGAAAAATGTGAACTTTGAAAATTATACACAACCCTTGTGAAGAAGAGTCACGTACATATGTAGACACTGTGAACAAAAGTCACATACATAATCTGAACCATGGAAAAATGGATAATAGGGGCCATTATCATGGTAATTTCCCATTGTAATTATGGTGACAATGTCTATTTAATCCTGTCAATGAATACTAACGACATTACCATAGGATTTACCTGACGTATTGGCAAAGGAAAAAAGCTATATAAGGAGATGGAGATCAAGGATTTATGTGTGAAAGTAATGGTTTATTCATATGTGATCTGATCTGAAATAGGTGTGCACTAGGGAGAAAAGAGAAGGCTAAGATATGAGAGATCTCAAAGTGCATTGAGTAATAATGGTTATACTTGACTGATTTGTTTATGTTTAAGTATCTAATGACGCAAGATCTGTTTGAATTCATTTGAAGTGATCTGTGTTTTAACAGTAAAATTTACAGAAAGTATGTTATGTTTGCAGCAAAGGATGGCCTCAGTAATTTAATATATGTATGCAAGTTTTCTTTTGTAAGGCCGCGTACATACACATATATGGTTCAATACTACCACATATAAATTCTATGAGATTTATTCAGTATGTTGAAATATATGTGCAAGTGTTGTGTATGGTAATCCCATACATACACATATATGTTTTATGGAGGTCACATATATGAACTAGGGTTTGATTTGGTGCTTGATGATGATGACAATTGATGATGTTTGTTCTATTTACTTATGTCTTTCAATGATGTCTTGATAAGCATGAATTATATCTAGATACACATATATGTTTTATGGAGGTCACATATGTGAACTAGGGTTTGATTTGGTGCTTGATGATGATGACAATTGATGCTGTTTGTTCTATTTACTGTTGTCTTTCAATGACATCTTGATAAGCATGGCCTATATAAGGAAATGTTGATTGGATTGATTAGGTTGTGGCTTGGTATATTGATTAGTGATGATGCTGCATTATGATTAGGTATTCAGTGAGTCAGTATTGATATATCTGTGATTAATTTTTGTTGTGACTCAATATTTCTGCAGTTTAGTGATTAATACAGTGATGTAGTTTGACAATGTTTTAGTATTAAATGATTTGAGATATGCACACAGATGTTATGCACAAGAAGTGTGTATGTATGCAGGTATGCTTCATAATAGTCACATATAAATTTTGAGTTTCATTTTTTCAGGGTTTGCAATGACTATACATTGTTTCAACAATGACTATCTACTTGATTGATTGATGTGTAACAATGTTACTATACAATGCATTGATTTGATCTGGTTTCATTGGTTGAAATTTAGTTCAGTGATTGGTTAGCTTTTGTATTCAGTAGCTTGATGTTTCAGTGATTCAGTTGGTTTACAGTGCTTTAGTGATTCATATTTTGAGATTCAGTATTTCAGTTTGGCATATTGGTTTGGGCTTATTGTTGGTGTGGGTCTAGTGTGAAAATTTGATGAAAGGTGACCTACATGTTTTGATGTTTGTTTGAGGCAGTTGGATCTAGTGTGAAACATTCTAAAACATGGTCCATAAGGTGCTGAGGGTTGTAGCATTCAACGAGGGGGTAGGAGATCCCTTCTGGTAGGTCGTCATGCCGTTAAGTGTCCTTATAAAGAAAATAATTAAAAAGTAAAAATTAATTCAAAGAAGAATGTCAAAAGAGGTTTTACTAGCAATATTTTTTTTATACTCATGAAGACAATGAATATTATTCCAATAATGAGGATGATGAATCAGATCAAGATTGCCAATTACTTATGGAATTTGAATAAAAACATGTAGATGAGTCTGGTGATGTCTTTATGGAGTCTTTAGAAGAAATTGATAGACTCATGGTCATAAATAAAAATCAAGAAAACGAAATCAAGATGAATAAAGAAAATATCCTTGTCGAAGAAATAACCCAACTAAATATCTATCTAGAAGAGGCTAAATTAGTAGAAGAAGCTGTGAAGAACAAGTCCAAGAAAAGGAAAATGATTGTGAAAACTTGGAACTTGAAATTGTGGGTCTAGGAAAGGAACTTGAGAAAACGAAGGCTCTAAATCATAGATTTTCTAAAGGATCTGAAACTTTAGAGGAAATCATTAAAGTTTAGCATTCTCCACTAATAAAGACATGTATTGGATACAACCCAAATCAAATTGGTAAAACATTATAGCCTATGAAATATTTTGAAGTAGGTACAAAAAGATATGTCAATTTTGTAAGAGGAAGCAACCATCAAAATAGTAGGACTTAACAAAAGAATGAAGGGTAAAAATATACTCAAGCAAAAAAACATTTCCATGAAAAAAGGGAAAGCTACTCAAAAACGTTTTATACTCCTAGGTATTCTTATTTTAATATTAAATGCTTCACTTGTCACAACTTTGGTGACAAAGCAGTTCATTATGTTGCTTATAAAACGATTATGACTAGTGAAGCAAGAAAACAATATAATGCAAACAAGGTAACAAAGTCTTATAATAATGCTTTCTCTCCTCTTCATAATGAATTTGAATGTTCTATTTGAAATAACTTTGTTCATGAAGAAACTAAATGCAGAATTAGGATGGATTCATCTTATCAATATGAGAAAAAGACAAAACCTCCCAAGGTATGGAAAAAGAAAATTACTTCTTTTGAAAATTGTGGTCTAACATTGTATGCAGGAGATCAAGAGAATCTATGGTACATTGAAAACGATTGTTCGAAGCATATGACATGTGACAAAGATAAGTTTATTTCTTTTAATGAAATTAAGAAAGAAAAGAATGTGTCTTTTGGCAAGAACTCACCTACTACTATTAATGGCAGAAGTGTCCTCAGACACACAATTTTATTAATCAGAAAATAATTTACATACTAATTTTGCAAGAGTTTACACACACACTCCAACACTCTTGCAATCAGGAGAATGGACTATATATAAGCTTAATTTCCTAACCTATTCTAGTTAAGGACTACTTATTAAAATAACAAGTGTCCATTTACAATAAATGTAATTCTAACCAATCTACTAACTCTACTCCTAATTGGAGCCTAAGATATGACATTATTCTAGATGTCATATCTTTTACAACAATATTCTATTTCTAAGTGTCTCCAATATTTAATTAAATATTCTAAATAATTAAATATTCTATCCTAACTTTGTGAACTATGAATTTTGTATTTTTGATCATCTAACATCCCCCCTATGATCCAAAGATACATTACAACAGATACCAAGGTCATCTCTGAACTTAGTAAATTTGATCTTGCCAAGTGGTTTTGTGAAAATATCGGAGATCTGATCGTTTGAAGGACAATAAATTGGCTTGATGATGTCCTTGGAAATGAGTGATCTAATGTGATGATACTTAGCGTCCACATGTTTTGTTTTGGAATGAAAAACTGGATTCTTGGCAAGCTTTATGGCTAACTGGCTGTCGATGAATAATGATGTAGCTTCTACTTGAGGAATGCCCAAATCCTACAAAACTCTGTGCAACCAAACAATTTAACATGCTGCTTCCCATGTTGATATGTATTCTACTTTAGCTAAAGAAGTGGTCATTATAGCTTGTTTCTTGCAACTCCAAGATACTGTAGCTGACCCCATGTTCATTAAATAACCAGAGGTTGATGCTTGATCATCAATACTGCTAGCAAAGTCAGAATCTAAAAATCCACCAAGTACAAAGTTTTTAGTCTTTTTGTAAAGAAGACCAAAATATTTTGTTCCTTGTCTATATCGTAGAACCCTTTTGGCTGCATTCCTGTGGCTGTCTCGTGGTTCCTGCATAAAGTGTGAAACAATACTAACTACATAATATAGATTTGTTCGAGTCGTTGTCAGATAAATCAGGCTACCAATAAACTGTCTATAAGTAGTGTTATCCACCTTTCCCCCCTTCAAATTTTGAAAGTTTCAAGTTTTGTTCCATGGGGGTAAGAACGGGCTTGCAATCCTGCATTCATATCACTGAAGAACTTCTACTGCATACTTACTCCGAGAAATGAAAATATGATGTGGACGTTGGGATACTTCAACTTCAAGATAGTAGTGAAGTAGTCCCAAATCTATCATCTTAAAACCTGCATGTAACTCCATTTGCACTTGTACAATATGATCATCATTACTTCCAGTAATGATCAAATCATCTACATACATAACAAGAACCACAATATTTTTACCCTGTTGATGTACATACAAAGTATCATCAGATTCACTTCATTGAAAGCCAAATTTCCGAAGGTATTCATCCATTTTGGCATACCAAGCTCGTGGAGCTTGTTTTAACCCATATAAAGCCTTAATCAGTTTACAAACTTTATGTTCTTGCCCTTCAATTTCAAAACCTAGTGGTTGTGTCATATATACATCTTCCTGTAAATCTCCGTTGAGGAAAGCACCCTTTACATCCATTTGATGAACTTTCCATCCTTTTTGTGTTGCTAATGCGAGTGTTAAGAGGATGGTGTTCCATTTTGCTATAGCACCAAAAGTTTCCTCATAATCAATGCCTTCTTGCTGCGCAAAACCCTTAGCCACAAGTTTGGCTTTGTACTTGTCAATTTCTCCATTTTGGTTGTACTTAATTCTGTAAACCCTTTTGCATCCAATGGGTTTAATATTTTGAGGACAATTAACAAATTTCCAAGTGTTGTTGTGTTGAACTGCCTTATATTCTTCAATCATAACTTGTTTCCATTCTTTACATTTTACTACCTCTTTGTACGTGGAGGGTTCAATAAAATCATTCATGAGCAAGGAAAAATTTCCTTCATTCCTGGTTGACCCCCTTGTTCCTGTTTTATTTTTCTCATCGGGCCTTACATCTTTCAAAAGTTGAACAACCCGTTTTGGCAATTGATGTTCACTTGTTTGAGATTCTGAAAAGTCACCACCATTATAAAGAGGATTAATGTAAATAGAGGTACATTGATCAACTGTAGATTCTGGGGGTGGAGAATCATTGTTAGAAGAACTATTGCTACTAGGAGATTTTGATGAACCACTAGAAGACCTAGACTATGTTGGTGAAGTAGATGGACTGGATGAATCATCTTCAGAGGAAGGAAAATAAAGTACCAATTTTGTGAATTTGGTTGACTTTGAGTGTTTCCTTTCCTTTTATCTCCTTGTATCTTTCTCACTCTAACTTTGGGACAAAGTTTTCTTGAAGGAGGAGTGTATGTAATGCCTACTTAATCTTATCATGAAAATTTTACTAGGGTTTAAATCACCTTAAAATATTGACTTATAATTATCAAGAAATATTGGTACATACCTACATTGGTGAAACTGTAAATTTAGTACTGATATAAATTTTGTTATTATTCCTAATTGACCTCCCCAATTTTTTTAATTTTGAGAACACATAGTCCTCTCAAATTAATTACCAAATTATATATATTCATACCCAATTTATATATTCATCTCTCATCCCCAAAATGTCCTCTCAGATTTACTTGGGAGAAGACATGGTCCTCTCCAATTAATTACCATTTTATATATTCATCTCTCATCCCCAAAATGTCCTCTCATATTTACTTGGGAGAAGACATGGTCCTCTCCAATCAATTACCAATTTATATATTCATCTCTCATCTCCAAAATGTCCTCTCACATTTACTTGGGAGAATACATGGTCCTCTCCAATTAATTACCAATTTATATATTCATCTCTCATCCCCAAAATATTTACTTGGGAGAAGACATGGTCCTCTCCAATTAATTACCCAATTTTATATTCATATCACATCCCCAAATGTCCTCTCATGTTTATTTGGGAGAAGAGAAATCAAATGTAAGGATGAGGGAGAAGTTACGACATTAATGAGAGGTGGTTGAGGTGGAGAAGAGAAGGGGTATAAAAGAGGAAGGATGAGGGGAGGAGGGGGGATCCTTGGTCTTGCTGTTGTTTTGGTTTGGTTGTGGTTTTGGAGGATTTGTTTTGGGAGGAAGGTGGAGAAGAGAGAAGGGAGAGAAGTAGAGTATTGTTTATCTTGGACACACACTACATCTGGTTGGACTTGGGTTCGGAGGGCTAGGGAACTTGTGGAGGTTTCCGGGGCTAGGAAATACTTCATAGTTGGCTGGGAGGTAAATCCAGTTGGTAGTCAAGAGGAACATCTCGACAAGATCAGGAGCTCAGGGGAATCTCAACCAGGCTATTGTGACAAGTATTCCTCTATTCATAGATTACTCATGTAAGTGATTGAAATGAAATGCTCACTATTTAATTGTAGGAAATAAAATTTAAATGGTAATTATTATTATTATTATTTTTTTTTTTTTATTTTTTTTTTATTATTTTTTTTTTTATTTTTTTTTTAATTCAATTAAATTATTGCCCATTTATTGTATTTGAAATTAGAGAATTTAGCTATGGTAGAGGACCCTAGGAGGGAGCCTCACAATAATAGACACAAGATATAGGCTCCACACTAGGGAAAAACCCCACAACTTGGGGAGAACTTGAACAATCTTCTTCTCATAGAATCAAATCAAAATGATACCTTCAAGACCCAAACACTAAAGTCAAAATTTTCTCCAAACATCAAGTCAACCTTCCAGTAAAAATCTCGATCCTATTATTTCATATTTGCAAAATCTCATTTCGGGCCTTCGCATTTGCACTCTGGTATTCAACCTTGGCTTTGCAAATATTTTAGCCCTCATTCTTCGCTTTATTTCCTTGATCTTATTTCACTTTATAAACCTTCTTGTCTTACTTCAAAACCAATTCCAACAAGTGCATCACATAAGCCAAATTCATCTGCTATATATAGACTTTTGGATAGGCCTCTTTTAGGCAAACTTTACCATGATAAGGCTGACTTGTTCTTAACCTAGGCAAACTTGATGCTTGGAGATTTTCATGACTTTTTATCCTCAAATAATTTTTTTTATAAGTTACAATATGCCCAAATGGGTCTTATACAATACATATTGACCCTCTTGACTTATGACAATCCCTAGAAGCATGAAGAACATTCTTAACCTAGTTGACCAATCAAAATAAGCATGAAATCCATGCTTGAAAATAATAAATTTTCTTTCCTTTTTATTTACATAAAAAATACAAATAAATATGACGATTGAACCTAGTTACTTTCCAACACTCCCTCTTAACTAACGAGGTATTCATAATGACTCAACAAGTCCATCTCTAGTTGAAATATTCTCATAAGAATGGATCCAGATTGATAAGCATCAAAATATCATCATAGTCAACATTGTCACATTACCAAGTCCTTGACAAGTACACTCTATCTTTCACAATATCATAGCACAATGCTGGGAGGCATTTCATGGGACACCACAACACCTCAGCAAGGTACAAATTCCACCTAGGATACTTGGAGTATATCTACCATCAGACCATTCTTATCCAAGTCCATGTGACTTAGGATCTCCATCCTAATCCATCACACTACATGACTCAATAATGTCTGTCCAATATGCTTATCCAATCCATCATTCTCCTTATCCATGTCCATATACTTGACATAGGATGCCAATCCTAATTTATCACAGTACCTGACACAAGGAGAACCAAGCTAAATCAAATCATTATTATCCCTATCTATGACGCATGCACTAGAATTTCGACTATTAGTCCTGGCCTAGTACATGGCACATGGAGAACCAGTGTCCAACCTAACTCCCTCTCAACATGAGAGGAGAAACCTAGCTCACTCCCTCTAAACCAAGGAGACTTTATCAACAAGACTTAGCTTGTGTAAAAAATATTCATACTTCTCTTACATCAACTACTTGTAATTGTAGCTTTCCTCTTACCAACCCTTTTTACCACTTAAGACTACTCATCTTGCAACTTCAAGGGCTCCAAATTTTCCTCCTAACATATCATTATCCTGTACTTGAGGTCTTCCCTTACATCATCTTCAAATGTGATCACTACTACTTCCTGCATTGCTTTTGGCCTTGAAGATAATCCATCAAACAATTTCTTCAAATAGATTAATTATCACAGACTTAGCCGATCCACAACTTCATTGACATTTTCAATTAGTCTCTATTAGTTAGTACAACTCTAAAGTCTCAAATAATATTGCCTCTCGCTATTATCCGACCTCTTCAAGATTTCCAATTCATAGGGTCTTCAACTAGTTGCCCCAAATCACTGACATGATATTCCACATCACAGAACTAGGGTTTGTGACTAATCTAAAGGATCCACCATTTTAGAATCAATACTTTGACTGATCTAGGATCC
Organism: Pinus taeda; assembly: GCA_000404065.3. Lineage (NCBI taxonomy): Eukaryota > Viridiplantae > Streptophyta > Pinopsida > Pinales > Pinaceae > Pinus > Pinus taeda. The sequence continues at coordinate 34,271 of APFE030359554.1, forward strand.
TTACATCTGCTCATTACCTATGAGGAGAGTTTTAATATTCTCCATCATTCTTCCTTTTTTACTTTCATTGTACAAGCCCATCTGTTCATTCATTGAATATCTCTCTCCTAGAAGACGTCCTTTCAATCCTCTAGAATACTTCAAATCTGAGCCTACAATTTCTACCTTATCTAGGGCATCCTATACACAGAGATTCTTGGTCTTATTGACAAATAAAATACCTTTGTTTCATGCCCAAAATATGCCTACTTGATCTTGGCCCGTTCTTTAATTTCTCATGCCCAAAATTTGCGTCCTTACACGGCAACACAATTATAAGAAAGATTGAACCTAGCTAGGTCTGTTTCTCACCTTATCTAGGGCTCCCAAGGCTGTGACTGTTGCTCGGTCCTTGGAAGTGTGTTGCGCTAATATTGTTCCTGCAACTACTGTTTCTCCTCCACAAGATGTTTACAAAAATTCTATTCAAAGTAAGGACAAACATCTAAAAACATTAAGATGAGAGTACTACATATCTTGTTTAAGCCACTGCTTCAGTTCCTAGTCAACTTAGCTCTATGCATTTTCACTATAATTTTGACTCTCCTAATTATGGCTTTCGCAACAACTGTTACTACCCCAAAAAACTAAGTGTAATGCCTCTGAAAAACTACAGTTTCCTCAAAATCTAGGATGCTCCCTTCTATGCTTCACGAAGGTTGAACTGACCAGGTTCAAGGCCTTTCAGCCCCTCAAACTAGTTTTTTTAAATCTCAACCCTCACTGTAATAACCATAGGGATCTGTGACCCTCAAAACAAAGCAAGACAACATATAAAGCATGCATAAACCAACCCAAAAACAACTCAAACTTGTTCCTCATGCCTTAACCTTCAATCCAAAACAAATTCGTACCAAACCAGTCACAAGAAGATGCAAAATTAGTCCCTCTTCTCCTTTGCTAGGTCTTACTTTAGATCTACAACCAATCCATAGATTATCTTTGATGATGTTACACTTTGATAGATGGTGTAAACTAGGATGTCTACTATTCCCTTTTCCGTATTGTTTCTAGGCCTTATTTCACACTGCTTGATCATATCTTCGATTGACTCTAGACTAGGGCTTGGTCCCTCCTCTACCAATACAAAAAACTTCAGCTTAGTTTCATAATTTTTTCACAAAAACATGCCTATAATGCACCTCCTTCCTTTGCTGCCAATGTTTTCTTCTTTATCTCCTTTTAGAAAGGACTTGAATCATAGCCAGACCTTGTAGGAGATATCACAAACCATTGGTGTAGCTTGTATTATAGTCATGCATTGTCTTTATGAAAGACAAGGCATATCACTATAGAGTTATAGCGAGGTTTATAAGGTAAATCATCACCATTGTCTTGATCATGATATGTAGTATCTTAATTTAAATCATACTCGAATGAGTAGTTTTCAAATTAATTCACATCATAAGTGAACTTGTCTAGTTGTTCTCCAAAATTTGTCGTTCAGATGAAACTCAAATTACTTGTTATGTGTAGTGTCTTGTTATAGGTTGGAGATTGCTACTTTAGGATTGAATTGAGTAATAGCTTCTGGAATTTGTATCTTCGTCAATCTTGGAGGATATGTCATACATCCATGATGTAAATCATACTATGATCTTGCTTTGAGAAATTAGATTAGATCTCTTCTGTTACTAGAGTAGCATTGTATCAAATGCATTTCCTTTAGAAAGGAGAACATGTATTATTGTTGTAGCTTTGCATATTGATCTCAATGAACCTTTATAGAATAAGAAAGCCGTAGTAGTCTTAATCTTTGAATAAAGAGTAAATCAATTCTTCCATAAAACTTGAATCTAGATTGCTTGTTATGCCCAGAACTTTAGGAACAAAGAATTTATATCAACCCATAGTCAAACTTGTATTCAAATCCTTTTCTTATCTTCTCATAATGCCAACAATTTTGTGATCTTCTTGACACCTTTTTTGAACCTTAGCTCTGAAACCATGTTGGAAAATCAAAGGAAATGTAGTTATATGTTGATTTTCCCCAACTTGATAATTATTTGTGAACATTGTTGGCTTCTTATTAATTTCTATGTTCATTTTCTTCATCAAATAATTACCAATATAAACATGAAGATCACAGAGACAGTAGACATAAGATATAGGCTCCACGCTAGGGAAAAACCCCACAACTTGGGGAAAACCTGAATAATCTCCTCATAGAATCATATCAAAATGAGACCTTCAAGACCCAAACACCAAATTCAAAATTTTATCCAAACATCAAGTTAGCCTTCCAGCCAAAGTCTCGATCCGGTAATTTGATATATGAAAAATCTTGGTCTACACCTTCACATCTGTGCTTTGGTCTATAACCTCGACTTTGTAACAAAATAAAGTTCCCAATCTACTTCGCACATGTGAGCAGAAAAACCCATATTTTAGCCCTCATTCTTTGGTTCCTTTCTTCACTCTTATTTTTCTTTTCAAGCCTTCCCGTCTTACTTCAAAACCAATTCCAACAAGTGCATCATAAAAGTTGAATCCATCTACTATATATACAATTTTGGACATGCCTCTTCTAGGTCGACTTGTTCCTAACCTAGGCTGACTTGATGCTTGGGGAATTTCATGAATTTTTAGACTCAAATAAATTTCTTTTATAAGTTACAATATTCTTAAATGGGTCTTATACAATACATATTGACTCTCTTTACTTATGACAATCCTTATAAGCATGAAGAAAATGCTTAGCCTAGTTGACCAATCAAAATAAGCATGAAACCCATGCTTGAAATACATATTTTTATTTCCTTTTTATTTACATAAAAAAAAACAAATCAATATGAATACTAAACCTAGTTAATTTTCCAACAATAATTAAAGAACACATACAACAATTTGTAAAAAAACGACTGTTAGAGCACCAAAATTAGACCATTAAAAACATCCAGACTCCAGAGAACATCTTTGGCATTTAAGGACAACATGTCATGAAGGGAAATGCATAAAGTAACCAATATTGAATCAAAAGTTCTGAAAAGGAAATTTAAATCATTTGATTAGGATTATCTCCTCAATCTCCTTGAACAAAAGAGTTAGTGATTTAAATCTCATTCCTGCAATATATATATATATATATATCTATTCATCCATGGATGATTTTTGAATATGTCAAGTTCTTTATATAGTGACTACATTTACACAATACTATGAAGAAAAAAAAAACATGATTACCCAAGTTCCCGTCAAGCTAAATGGTTATTACTATCCAAGGATTCAAAGGCATATTTATTATGTGTACTTTGCATAAATGATGTCTGGTTCAATAGAAATTAGTAGCAAAATCCAAATCTCTGTGTGTAGTCTTCATGTAACGTTCCTCCCACCCCCTTGTATCTTCCAAGCTAAGTGAGAGGTGTTACTTTCATTTAACCCGAGCTCCATAGTCATGTCATGGAAATGAGGTAAACAAAATCCTCATTGTTCAACTTATTTAAAACTAAAGAACAATACCACCATTGTGTCTAACTTGTTGAGATATTTTGGCAATATAAATTTTGTCGAAATATGACACCTGGATCGTTATGGCCATTGAACCCTCACCATGTTAGCAAGGCACTACCACGTGGCAACCCCACCTCACCAAGGTGGTCCAAGTCACCACCTTTCCATGTGTCACATCATAAGTGGGAGTGGCACACGCCACATCACCCTGAACTAGGGGTTCCACCAGACTGACCCTTCATGTGATTTGTAGCCATTCCCCCATTATAATGGGATTCAACCTTGGGCCCTTACGCAACAGTGCCGTAGAAAATGTTGAACACTGAACCCTCATGTTATTCAGTATCGACACCAAACTCTGCCCCATGGCCCATTGAACTGGGCTCGATTGTGTTGTTCGAAACTTCAGGCTAGAAGTATCAATTCTTTTGCCTAACTCCCCAAATTTACACCAAGCCTTGAACAAGTTCGAGCCCCAAATGAAACTAGGCCCCACCTAGTATTTAGGTCTTCGGGAATTCAACCTTTGAGATGTTTCCGCTAATTCTTTACTTTTTCTACCTTGAACCACAAACTCTTGAAGCGTTGGGCCCCGCCCCACTATCAAGTTCCTCTCGATACTTAAAAGGATCATGGTTGTCTTTCCTGAGCTTTCAATATAACAGAGAAGGCTCAATATCTCTCATGCAACGACAGTTTTTCTGCCTTCCTTCACTCATTGTTGAGACGAATTACCGACCCAATTATGGACTTAGAGCCTCAATGACCATCTCAGCTTGCCTGCACCCTAGAGATCCAACCACCAATTATTTAGTAGTGGCACTCTGGCACACCCATCCTAGAATTAACATAGTCATTAAATTAGAGCATAAGAACTACTTAGGAAAACATAATCATTTATCATAAGCATGACAAAGATCACAAGGAGCATTAGGCTCGCCAACTCTTTAGTTTCTTTCCATGGAACATTACCATGGAATTACGAGGCCATAAGAACTATAATGTGTTTCATACCATGTTAAGAATTGGCAATAATGAGACAAACAAGCAAATTGGAAGAAAAGGCTTTAATTCCTTTTTTTTTTATTATATTCTATTGATCTAAAAATGTGATTTATAATACATCAATTAGCCTTCTAGATCTAGATATAGATCTAAATCATACTAACAACTTATTAGTGGATCATCATGACACCTCATCAAGATAAGAATGACAATCATATTCTCAAACTTTGTGATTGTCTAGGGAATCACAATCTAATACATTATAACCTATCTTTGTATCAAACACTGGTGGCCATGGAAGAAAACAATAGAAGCTTGTTTGTTGAGCTTTGATTGCTTCACCTAGTACCCCTATTTCAAAATCGCTTGGCTTTGTATTCAGAGGCTACAACTTTGATACCATGTTAATTTCCTGTGAACCCAACTATAGATTTATTGTTCAATGAAATAAACATAGAGAAAAAATTCAAAATGCTTTCTAATATGATTTCATAACATCAAATTCTCTGGGTTCATTAACTAGCATGCATAAGAGAAGCAAATACATGAAACCACACACATGAAAATAATAACACAACTTTTACCCTAGAAACCCTAGTGTGGGGAAACCTAGCGAACGTTGGGCTTTCTATTCAACTTCAAAATGAGGAATTACAAGAATAAAATACATCGACAAAATATAGAAATTACATTCCATGAAAAGATGTGTACGACCTAGCCCAAAAATGCATTGTATGACCCATAAATGTGTTGTATGGCTTGTTCATACAACCTAGAACTAGGGCCTACTCATCCCAGCAAGTATGGCATTATATGACCTGCCTTTCCATGCTACTTTGCTACCCTGAAAGATACTTTTCTTCACTGATCCTTTCAACCACTACGCTCCAACTAAATGCCCAAGTGTGCCACTCGAATTGACTCCTCGATAGCTTGATCCCTCTTCAAGTAGCGGCTGACCTAATTCTCCAAAAACATGGATGAATATGATTGCATCTCATCTTTTAAGATCAAGGGCCATGACTTAATTTGTCATTGACCTTTTACCCTTTATGAAAAAGGTGGCCAAAAAGTCAAATTATTAAATTTAGCTTATAGTCTAAAGTCCCAACTTAAGGATCAATTAAATAATGCTGTAGGAGTAAATTTTAGGTGGTTGGCTACATGTCATGGGACTTGACCTAAACAATACCACCTTGAAAGCTACAAATTTAACACCTAAGGCCTCAAAGGAGGTCCCAATGGGATGGGGCCAAAGACTAACTCCTCGGGTAAGGTGAGAGAACGAGTTTATAATCAAGATCGATCAATCATCTAGATCACCCCTTTATCCATGTTAGTATGCCCATAACATTATGTAAAAACACTTGAATACAAAATGGTTAAAGAACTTTCTAAGTGGTAACCTACCTTCCTTTGAAAGGAATTCCAGATGGTTAGAGGTGTATGACTGGTGAAAATAACAGAGAAATGTTGAATATCATCATATGAGAGCAATGGCAAAATAGGGCTGCTCACTAGCTAGCTGTCCAAGATAGGAGAAAATAATTCTCCTATGGGGTTACTCACTTTTGGTGGGTAACAAAATTAAGGTCTATGATGCTGTGAACTACACTATTTTGTGATTATGATGTTATGTGCACTAGTATAGGATTATATTCTATGGAATGATACTACGAGGTTCACTAGGGCATAAATGCTAAATCGTGTTAATTTTTTCTCATACCAACTTTAATTTAGTTCACTTCAACAATATTTTAAAACCCCAAAAAATATTTATCTCAAGTATTTCTGAATTTGCTGAAAAACAAATACACTGGTATATTCACTTAAAATGGAACATAAACAAAATGAAGAGAATAATCATAGCACAACAACAAATTTGCACCCAATATAATTTTCCTTCATTAAATTTCTTGAGAAAATTTTGGGTTAGATCCATAGAGAATACATAGAAAAACACACGTGTTGGGCACTTGGATACTCGACCCCACTAAAAAAATCGCCCTCAAAGAATTCAGTGTCTAGAAATCGAACCACCTAAAGCAAATTTCCCCTAGAGAGTTAAATTGTCTCACCAAAATATCAAACTCCCTTTCTCCCTATCTCGAATAACCCTTACGTAATAGAGAAATCCACCTCCATAGATAATTTGACCCCATCCATAATTCAACCCTCTTCTTTCGCAACTCACCCTCCTTGAATTTCTCTCAAAATTCCCTATTGCACTTCTCCTCACTTCTCTTTGTTGTGAATTCTACAGGGAAATAGTTAGGATGCTTTCTCTTTTCTTGATAACTGCTTGTGATGTCTTTTTAATTTTCTTACTTATTAGCTTCTTCTCTTATTATTATGTTTGTTCTTATCATCAAACAACTACCAAAACATGAAGAACAATAGAACATAAAATATAGGTTGAAATATAGGGCCAAAACCTCTGCACTTGAGAGGAAACTTGTAAATCTCTTCTCTTCTTATATATTCTTCAATTGATGAATTGCAAGACCTATAGACTAAGACCAATACCATTCCAAGACTAAGTTCGACCTCTTTGATGATGTGCTTACTTTTTCCATGTCAAACCTAGTCAAATCTCTTCCAGCAGCATAATTTCGACCCCCAGCTTCAGAATTTCAACCTCTATTGCAGGTTTGAAATTTTAGGCCCATACAATTACTACTGCATCCACACGTGAGAGAGAAATTTAGCTTTCCAAGGCCTTCCAAACACTTCGTTTGGCTTGCTTCCTTGTCTAGGGATGTTAGGTGACCTACTAGGCTCTTCTTCCAATAACTTTGATCCTCTTCCTGCAACTTGAGAATTTTGACCTTGAAGTAGTGAACCCTAGCCTTCCTTCTTCGCATGTGTTAGAGAGATGTAGCCCAAAAAACCTTCCTTATTCATCCTTCTCCTTCTTCGCTAACCTTCTTGTGCTTCTCCTTTTCTTAGATGATGAGAAGTGAATGTGTGTCCAAAGGAGATTGAGTTCTCTTCTTTATATAGGCTTCTAAAGTAAGCAAGGCTCCTCAAAATAGGCCAACATTTTAGTTGCCAAGTTGGCTTTGTCTTGGAGGGTAATTTGACGCTTTTAAATACAAAATTAATTCTTTTTACAAGTTACAATGTGCCCGATGAGGTCTTCAACATATGACCATGACTCTTTTGACTTCTTGACCTAGGATCAACCCTAGAAGCACTCAATGGGTGCTTGGCATATAAAATTAAATACATTGAGCATGAAATCCATGCTCCAAAAATAACAATAATAATTTTTCTTTCATTTTACAATATACAAGAATCAAAAGTACAATTCATATTTATGAAGACCGAACCTAGTTACACATTTTTCAACACTCCCTCTTAACTAGGGACATATTCATAAATGGTACATGGACATTCTCAATCTGAGGAGATCTCATAAGAAGAGTAGGATTGCTAACCCATATGTTTAGCATCATACAAACCAACATTGTCACATAGCAAGGCCTTTACTAACAACTCTATCTCTCCACAAGATAAAAGCACAATCCTGGCGAGACCAATGATTTATAGACACCATCATCATTGTCTCTCAAGGCACATACCCCACCCGAGTGTTCATAGAGTATGTCCATCTAGGACTATTCTTATCTTGTATAGCTAGTCCTCAAAGAATATCAATCCTTTACGACTACTCTTATCTTCGATGTCCTACCTCATCCTCAAAGAGTTTCGGATGTCAGATGCTTACCTAATCCTCCATTCTTTCTTACCAAGTGAAGATAAGAATGATGTGCCTATCTCTCCCTCTCAACTAGGGAGGATATATCAATGAGACCAAGCTTGTCTCTCAATTAAACAGGCTTCTTATTAGGAAGAGATTTTATCAATATTTCAGCTACCTACTCATTGGTGAAGATATGATGTAGTTGCAATACACCATCTTGTACTAACTTCTGAATGTAATGATACTTGTTATTTATGTGCTCTGTCTTTCCATGAAACACTGGGTCTTAAGACAACCTTATATAACTGGTGTTATCATAATGTATCACTGTAGGGTCCATTGGTCCTTCAAACAAGTCAGAGAACAACTTCCTCAACTAGACAACTTCTCTGCTTACTTCATAGGCTGCAATATATTCAACCTCAACAATACTCAAAGCAACTGATTCTTGCTTTCTTCTCATCCATGAGACAATGGAGGATCCCAAACTAAAACATCAACTTGTAGTGCTTCTCCTAATTTGCTCACTACCTCCCCAGTCGAAATCCGTATATCCAATCAAGTGGACATAATTCCTCCTATCATACTTCATGCAATAGTGGATTGTTCCTTGTAGATATCTCAGTATATGATTGGATGATATCCAACCACCATGCTTTGGATCAACTTGGAATGACTAAGAACATTCACTGCAAAACATATGTCTAGTCGAGTATTCACTAAGTACATCAGCAAGCCAATCAATTGTTTGTAACTGGTCAGATCCATTGGACTCGATTCAGAACTCCTTAGCATCTTCAAGTTTGTGATCATGGGGGTTGTCACAGATTTATAATCCATGATGTCAAACCTCTTTAGCATCTCGATGAAATACTTTCCTTGACCTAGATACATCTCATCAAGTCCCTACCAAACTTCCAGTCCTAAGTAGTAGTGCATCAACCCTAGATCCTTCATGTCAAATTCTGCTACTAGTTGCTTCTTGCACTCTTGGATTTGACTTTCCACACCTGTCAAGACAAGATCATCCACATACAAAATAATGATTACATGCTCATTCCTCACAACCTTGATATAGAGATTTGGATCAATAGAACTCTTTGTGAAGCCCAATCTTTGTAGGTATACATCCATCCTTGCATACCATGCCCTTGGTGCTTGCTTGAGGCCGAAGCGTCCCTCACATATGAAATAGGACTATGTGATACACAGGAGATAATGCCAATCATCCTTCAACCAAGATCTTTGTATCTCTGAATGCAAACACCTATCCTTATACTCATCCCTCAAGAAAAATGACACATTGATTCTGGCCAAAACATGACTCTTGAAACTTCATTCTCCATCTATAGGGAGGCCTGTGGCTTTTGCAATTACCTCCTCGGTAATAGGAAAATAAGTACCCCAAAAATTGACTTGTTGGCCATCAAAACCCTCAACGAAGGCCCTGGAAACTCCTTTGTGGTAACCTATGCAGTAGAAGAAAAAATGTTCCCACCCTGCTTCTCGAAAACGATGATGAATTTCTGGGTATTCTTCAAATGCTTGCCATAATTTTCACCATCAAATGCTTGCACCGAAAATGGGAGTTGGATTCGATCTAGAGTTTTAGGATAATTAACAACTCGTCCTATTTGCGTACAACAGGTTAACCATGCATTATACATGCATTTAACATTTAAAAGAAATGATTTCAAAGGGTGGCAGTCAGTAAATCATATAATAAACCTAACTAGAAATTACATAAAATATTTCTGTGCAATCATGATTGTTTAACTGAAAATCACCTCTTGGTGGCGGAACTTGAAATCGATTTACGTCATATCACCATTTTCTTAGTTAGTGCTTTCTTGATAAATTATCGTTGCTTCACTGACGTGTGATCCATTAGCGCTTTTCTTTGGACATAAAAAAATTTGAATTTTTCATTTGGCACTAGTACTCTAGCTGTTAGCATTTAATTGATCATTTTTACAAATTTGCGTTTCTACTCTAGTTGTCAGTGCATTTTTATTTTACAAACCTAGAATAATGCTTATATTCTATCTGTCAGTGCTTTTACGTAGTTTTTACTCAAAACCATTAACTAAAGTTGTGATAACAACTAGCTCCATGGGGATGTTGTCGATCATAGATGGAAGTATGAACCCCTATAGAACAGAGGCCTATTTATTACAATGTACTTGATTAAAGCAACATTTTAACAGACTATATTTTGACAAGAAAATTATTTTGTCAATTTTTTTATTTACAGACTCTTTTGGAAATGGAAAATAAAATAAATGAAGTAAAACAACTTTTATTATGCGATAACCATTTATCAGAACCTCAGGACCTTCTCCTCAGGCTTCAAGTCCTTCAAAATGTTTATCCACACCTTCATATTTTCAAATAACATGGATATATACAATGAAACAGTGGAATGTTGTTTTCTCAAGAAACATAATGTTTCAAAATCGCCCATTTACTAGACCTCTAGGAAACAATTCTCCCTTTACATGCTTCAGAATAAATGCATTCTTGCCATGATAAGCTGCAATTTGATATGGGCCCTTCCAAATATGGTAGAATTTACCATGTTTACCTTCATCTTCAATGCGAGCATCCCATTTTAAAACTATGTTCTGGACTTTGAAATTATATTCCTTAGTCTTCTTGTCAAGTACCCTTTGACCTTTTCTTGGAAACTTTGAGCTTGTTCATATACTCCTTCTCTGTTTTCTTGCACTTCTATCAGCTAATTAATTCTTCTTTGAAATGGTTTTGTTCCTCTCCTTGTTCCTACAAGTACTTCATAATTGGTATCCCAAGTGAAATTGGGGAAGTTGCATCTACTCCATAGAGTAGTTGGAAAGGAGTGGTACCAATTGATCTCTTTGTACTGATTCTATTAGCCCACAAAGAAAATTAGAGCTTCGTATGCTAGGATTTTTTATTATCCTCCAACAACATTTTGATGATTCTGACTAGACTCTTGTTTGATGACTCAACCAATCCATTACCTTGGGGGTAATAGGATATAGAGTGCCTAAATTTAATTAATCGTTTAGATTTAAAGCATTGAGCATTGTCAGTTATAATTCATTTTGGACTACCAAATATGAAAATAATATTTTCTAAAATATATATGACTACAAAGATCAGTTGCTTGCCTGGTTGGTAGAGCTTCAATCCATTTAGTGAAATAGTTTGTTCCTGTCAAGATCCACTTATGTTGTGATGATGATGCTGGATGGATCTCACCTATAAAATCAAGGCCCCATTGCTAAATGGTGTTTCTACATAAATAGGCTTTAAGGGTAAAGACATCAACTTGGATTTTCCTTGAAATAATTGAAATTTGTTACACACTACAACTTCCTTACGAACATCAACAAAAGTTGTAGGCCAATAAAACCTTACTCTCAAGATTTTGTTAATATTCTCTTTCCAATAATGGTGACCAGCACATGCTCCTTGGTGGAATTATTTCATCATTTTCTTGGCTTCATCTTCAAGCAAACAATTCAGTAATATACCTTGTGGATCTTTCCAGAATAAATAACCACTTAGGATACAATATTTAACAGACTTAAGTTTCAAAGATCTTGCGCGAGTTTTATTTGTTCCTGGTGGAGCTTGCAAATTTTGTAATATATAAACAATATCACCATATCATGAAGATTTTTTAAAATGACCATCCACTGCTACAAACGATTCATCATTTTTGATGTATGATAATTCCATAGTCAGATTAATCCCAAGAGTTACAAGATTTTCCTTAGTCATCAATCTGGCCAAGCCTTGTCCTTTGGTTAGCCTAGTGGGTTTGATTTCTAGGTCAAATTCGAGCATTTTGGAAATCCATTTTCCTCCCCTACCATCACTGTGAAGTTGGCTTAAAATACTTTTTATCACAACATTTGGTACATAAGCAATTATATGAGAATGAAGTACAAAAACTCTGAAATCCATGTGTGATTTTACCAATGTGGCTTGTTTATCCATGATATCATATTTCAGCTCATAGTCCATCAATGCTGTGCTGAAAAAAAAATGGGATGTTCATAGTCTTCTGCATTTTTTTGAAGCAATACATTTGAAATGATATGTTTTGAAGCAAAAGAGAAAATGACAAATTCTTTGGAAAAATTAGGGTTGGTAAGTAGAGGAGCCTGACTTAGGGCCCTTTTAATGTCATTAAAAGATTCTTTATCCTGCTCAATCCATTTTATTTCATTACCTTTCTTCAGGATATTTTTGATAACCTTCAGAATCTCAACAAAATTAGGAATGAATCTGCGTACAAAATTACCATACCCAGGAAGGACTGAACCTCTTTTTCGCTCCTCGACTGTTCAATTTTTTGTATGGCTATTACTCTACTAGGATCAATCTGAATACCTTCTTTTGATACTATATGGCCCAGTAACTTCCCTTCCTTCATCGAAAAATGAGATTTATTTGAATTTAATGAAACACCAAATTTTCTGCACTTTGTGAACACTGTTCTTAATTGCTTTAGATGATTAGGTTTAGATTTAGAAAAGATTGTAATATCATCTAAATATATCACAACAAATTTGTCCCTTTCATCAGCAAATGTTATGTCCATTTCTCTTTGGAAAGTGGCACTGAAATTCATGAGCCCAAAGGGCATCTTTGAGTACATGAATGTACCCCATGGTGTAGTAAAGGTAGTTTTGTACTGATCTTTCGGATTTACCAGTATCTGGTTATATTTGGAGAATCCATTAAGCCTAGAAATTCTTCTAAACCCAACTAGTTTCTGCAAAATATGGTCCATCTTGGGTAAAGGATATTTATCTTTCAAAGAAACTTTGTTTAGATTCCTGAAATCTACGCAAAGTCTGATTTCTCCACTCTTTTTCCTTATAGGGACCATATTGGCTATCTAATTCGAAAATATGAAAGGGATAATGATTTTAGCAGCAAACAACCTTTTAACCTCCTTTTCAATTAATGGTAGAAATTTGGGTTGATTCTTCTTAGTTTCTGTTTGAAGGGTTTTTCATTTTCTTTAAGTGGAATGGTGTGATGAATAATGGTCTTATCATAAACCTTCATATCCTCATACCTCCAGGAAAACACATCTGAAAATTCTCTCAACAAATCTGCATACTGCTGCTTTTTTTCTAATTTTAAAGAATTAGAGACCTTGACTACTTTAGGATTATATTCTATCCATAAATTATAGTCTTCCATTTCTCCACCACTAGGTAAAATTCTTGGTTTGACAACTACACCATTTGCATCAAAGTGTCTTTCTAAAGGGAGAAGGCCTCTAAGAATTATATTGTTGTTTAGCTGGATGATATCCTATCCATCTATAAATTTTAAGAAAATTGTTGCTTCATGATTTTCCTCTATTGCTTCCTCATCAATTTTGTTAATTGGAGTATTAATAAACTCATTAGTCCTCTCTAGGAATCTCCCGATTTGCTGACCATCCTAAAAAAATTGCTAATGTTTAGTATTGTGAGGGATAGAGGGCTTGTGTCTCACATTAATTTCATATCTTTTTGTTTGGATATGTGGGAATTTTGAAAGCGCTGGAAACAATGGCTAAATAATATGCTATTCGATTTTCTCCTCTAGAAACAAGAGAAATTTCATGCTCCGAAAATAAATTAGCAAACATGTCCCATACCTCATTGCGATAAGCTCTCATCCTTGGATGTCTAGTCTGAAATATTCCTTTGACTTTCTTCACAACCAATTATGAATCTCCGAAAACATGAACTCTCTTTTCTTTCTTCTCTCTCAAAAAATTCAACCCAATGATCAAAGCTTCGTATTATGCAATCTTATTAGTGCAGTCAAAATATAACTTGAAAGAATGTAGTTGACTAGTGAGGTCTGGTGGGATGATCCAAATTCTTGCCTTGGAACCTTCTTTTTAGGTACTGTCAAAATGTAAATTCCAGATACCTTCATCTGAATTTTTTTGAACTTCTTCTTTTTCAAAAATGCCTTCAACCTATTCTTGTATTTCTGCATCAACACAATAGTCATTAAAGAAAATTTGGGAACCAATCTCTGTATCCATTGAATAAATAGTATGGTTGTCAGACTGATTTTGATTGCTAACCATATATTAAGCCATATGGAATTCTTTGTATAACCTATTTGGTTCACCAAATAGTGGAATGGATGCATAAGTCATATCCATTTGTAGTGTTCCTCCTAGCTTTGCTGCCCAATACCGAGACAACAACATACCAAATCTTGGTGGAATATCTGCCACGACTATGTCCATTATCATGCTTTTTGCAAGTATTTGTGCCATGGTTACCACCATATCCTTTATTAACCCTAAACACTTGACTTTCCTTGAATCAAATGAAAATAAGTTCTTATAGGGTCTAGTAATCTCAAGTCCCAAGTTGTCCATGAATAGATTGGGCATCAAATTGTGTGATGCTCTAGAATCCAACATGGCATTATGAAGGATCATTTTATGAACATTTATACTAACATAAAACGGAGGGACATCGTCATTAACACTAATTACATGGGGAACAAACACAAACTTGGGAGCACCATCATCCAGATTAAGAGAATCTTGTGAATTAATATTTATTTGATCATTTTATGAACTTTTAACCATTGAAAAAATTTGTTTCCTATACTGCTCATTTTTTAATAGTTCAACAAAAGGGATAGGAATTTTCAATTTACCAAATTCACTCTCCAAATTGAAGGATGTTTGCATCTTCTCCACTTCATTGGCATCTTTCTTAGCTTCCTTTTCCCTTTTTAGAATATACTTTTTAGGCTCCTTCAGTATTTTAAGTATCTCCTTTCTTGATTCAACTTGTTGTTCTCATGCTACTGGTTTTTGTGGTGGAGTTTTAACTAGAACAGTTCGGCTCCTGAGATTATATCGCTTTTGAAAATTTGCCACTACGTTGTTGTAACCTTGCTGGTAAATTTATGAATCGAACATCTAAAAGTTGTCTTTCTCTCTTGAAGGTTCAACAAAATTATCATGTTCTGCTTTAGTTGGAAATACCTGAGTTTCCTTATCATCAAAGCAACCTATCTGCTGATCTGTTTCTTCAGTTGAATCTTCAACAACAAAACTTTCTGGGAAAGGAGGTCTAACAATTTGTTGATCTTCAGGGCCCTTTTGTTATTTTTGATGGTTTTGAGGACCTTGAGGTCTTCTGAAATTCAGATTTCGTACCTAAGGTTGAAGCTCACTTTTGGGAGGGGCCAACTTGTCGACCAGTTTCTCCATTGTCTTTAACATAACATCAAAATTAATGTCTGATGAAGAACATGATTCCTCCTTAAATACTACTCTTCTCTCAATCTTCATATTTTATTTCTTAGCCAACAGATTTTCTTCCACTCCTATAGTGTTATTTTGCATATCCTCCAAGGTAGTAGGATTCCTCTTTCTGAGCCGATAAGCTAGCTCAACATCAAAACTATTAGGATACTGCAACAGGGCTAAATGGAAGCGTTTCATAATCCAAGATCTGAGATCACTGTTCACCTTCACATTAAAAGAGAATCTCTTCTGGAAGCCTTCCAAGGGGTTTTAATATCATCAGGTATTGAATTGTAAACCCTATTGAACCTTGCTGAAAACTCCTGAACTGTCTCCCATGGATTTCTTTTTAGGGTCTCATATTCGTCCAATATTTGCAAAGGATTTTTCTTCACCTCCCACTTAGCAAGGAAGAGTTGTTCAAACTGTTGAAAATTAGCAATGCATGTTGTTGTTAAAATCACTATACCACTTCTTAACCTCCCCTGAAATACTTTATGCAAAAATTCTAAGCTTAACATATTCACGATCTACCTCCTGTAGATCAATGAAATCATTCAGCTTATCTACATGTTGCTGAGCTGTAAGGGGTAATGTACCATCAAACTGAAGTAAATGTTGTGCATAGTTTAGAGAAATATCATGTAGTGGATCTTGAATATTGAGAGGGGCATATATAGTAGCCATAATTGTGTGAAATGAAGTTGAACTAACACTAGGGATCTGGAATGCAGATGACAATGAAAGTGAAGTTGTTGTTGTGATAGTTGATGAGATAGGAGTATGAAATCCCACAGAAACTAGAGGACTAGTTGAGGTAGAGAATGATGGAATGAAAAATGGAAAAGTTGGGGACTTGGATGCAACTATCTGAAGTTCATAGACAATATTCTCTAAGTTTTAAAATTAAAACTAAATTTCTTGATCTTGTGGCAACAAATTTAATTCTTGAATGATAGAACTAGAAATAAAAGTTTCAAATATGGTCTCATAAAAAAAAATATCTGAAAGGTTTCTTTCCGACTTAGATCTAAATAGAGTTTGTTCAAATTTGATATCGCATTGTATATCATCAACATATTCAACTTTTTAGGTACTGAACACGACCTCCCTAAATGAAACGTACTTGATTTTTCTAGAGATCTTTTTCTTCCTCTTGACAACCCCTGATCTATGGTGGATTGGGATTAGGTTCCTTCGTGTGTAGACTCCCATATGAGCCACAAATTCCCTAATAGAATCACCTTAAATTTCAGAGTGGAGTTGCTAGAGGAAAATCTTGCAGCCAAAACTAATGTTTTAGATCCTTGTTTTCTCTCGTAGATCCGATTTAACCAATCAAGTCGTTGGGGGAAAATATATCCTTCGTTCCCCGAAAACAATGCCAAAATGTTATCACTTAAAGAAAACCCCAGTTGTGGAGAAAAATATAAGATAACTTCTAACCACTTTGGGATTGAAGCTGGCCCCTCAATTTAGAGGGGGATCTCTCCTCAAACTCAACTTCCCTAGGTCACAATAGTAGCAAGTATGTTAAACGCTTAGTGGCTCAATTAATGTAAAATTTGTTGATGTGGTTGGAATATGGGGAAAAAGAAACACCATTGGGTGATGGAGTCTATTTTGGCTTAATGTAAGATCACTCTAAAACAATCAACAAAGGCAAGGTAGCTAAGCAATTCCAAATCACTAATTTGCTGTAATGAAAGGTAGAATATGAGAGGAACAATCCACTAAGAAGGAGCATTAAATAGATGAATTCCAAAATCAACTTTAGAAAGAGGAACACAAACAATTGAATCTATAAACAGAGCATTGGAATGCACAAATTATGTTTAGGTTCTTTCATTCAATCATTAGAAGATGATACATCATGGAAAAAAGAAACATATCAAACTAAAGAAAACAAATTCAAAATACCAAGCACATGAATCTTTGTTGTTGCTTTAGGCTTTCTTCATTAAAATATTCCAAAATATACGAAGTGTAATAGCTTTTTCAACAAAACCCAAACCCTTGTACATTCTAAAGACTTTGTCTTTATAGAAAATTTACAAGCTAAAACTAGATTTCTAGTATGTACTTAATTACAAACTTTTAAATATAAAGAGTTCATATATAATACATGAATACAATACCTAATCTCAAAAATATATGTGTCTAAGATATAACCGTTTCCTAGAATCTTGGCTAGAAACTAGGGTCAAAATCACTGATTGATATCTTGCCTAATTTTGCTGGAACTTGTGCCTTGTCATCATGCTAAAAATGATATCTATTATGCAACTCCTCTTTTTAGGACTATCTGATCTACAAACATTGACCAATCCACTGATATTCTTTCAAATTGGGATAAGAACATGATCTCTGACAGGCCGGTTGTCAGCGTTTTATAGAAATTGATAGAAAATTGCGTTGAAAGTAAAACTGTCAGCGCTCATCAAAATTTTAGCAGTAAAATCACTGACAGTGTAATTATCAACATCTAATCAAAACTCCATTTGAATAGTTGGTGATCAAAACTGTGTTGTTAAGAGAACTAGCTGAGTAAGCTAGCTGCTTCCAGTAGGATGTCAACATTAGTTTTTCTCTGCTTCTTAGTCCTTTGGGCCTCTGTAGCAACCCTTTTTCTTGAGCCTTTGGTCTTCTTAGACTTATTTGAACTTGTGGACTCCTCCCTATTTATAATTAAATATTTTTTAGGTGTTCTATCTACATCAATTATTTCTATCGCTAGCTCAGGGTTTTGCTTCTGCTTAATGTTCAATCTCAGTTTATTCCATGGTCTTGTATGTGGCCTCTTTCCACCTGTGAAAATTTGGGCTAAGGTGGGTTCTTTGTCAAGTTATGTCTGCTCTGTTTTAGGCTCAATGGATCTTCCCTTGACCTTTTCTGTTGTTTTAATGACCTCTGTTTCTATAGGGAGATGCACATTGGGAGAAGGGACATCCTTTGTTTTTCTCATCCTCGGACTCTTCCTTGTATAAACTTTTGGTAACTTAGGAACTAAGGGAGGAATATGCTCTATTTTTTTCGACTCCTAGTTTGCATGGATGATGTTGCTTGTTATAGGCTTTGGGGTTATTTAACTTTATTTTTACTTTCTTTCTTTCTTCCCCTTCTTGGTTTCACAGTTTCTACAAACCGCCCAAAAACAAAAGGTTCTCCCAAGTCCAATTGACCTTTCTCAAGTGGTTTTCAATCAACAACTTAATTAAACCCTTATGATATATAAAAAGAGAAGAAACATTGGGTCTTTCCCTAACCCTTTCAAAAATGTGCTTCAAACTCATTAATAGAAAATAAGGAGTGTTCATCCTGACTTGTTCCATGATGTGGGAAAGGAACCATAAATGCTACAAATTTATCCCTTTGAAGTGCCCCTCGCACGTGAAGTAGGATTGTGTGATACGCAGGAGACGATGCCACTCCTCCTTCAACCAGGATCTTTGGATCTTTGAACGCCAACACTTATCCTTATACTCATCCCTCAAGAAAAATGACACATCGATTCCAGCCAAAACATGACTCTTGAACTTCGTTCTCCATCCGCAGGGAGGCCTGTGGCTTCTGCAATTACCTCCTCGGTAACAGGAAAATAAATACCCCCAACATTAACTTGCTGGCCATCAAAACTCTCAGTGAAGGCCCTGGTAACTCCATCGTGGTAACCTTTGCAGCGGAAGAAAAACAATCCCCACCTTGTTTCTTGAAAACGCTGATGAATTTCTGGGTAGACTTCAAGCAAGTCAGGGCCTTTGGGCTCTCATCTGTGTAACTTTTCACTCCTTCCCATAATTTTCACCATCAAACTTTTTTGCACCGAAAATGGGAGTGGGATTCTATCTGTAGTTTCAAGATAACTAATAACTCGTCCTCTTTGCGTAATACACACAACATGTTAACCATGCATTATACGGGCTTTTACCAAACTCCAAAACTCCAATTTTCGTTATTGATTGATACTTTTCATTCATGGCATCCTTCCATTCTTGATGTTTGACAACCACTTCAAAGGTCGATGGATTTGCTTCTATCAACTTCGTCATGTATGTGGCATGCCCATAATATCTTTTGGGCTTCTTACTTTCCCTGAATGCGCCCTTGGCTACTCCATGCCCCTCTGCATATAAAAGAGTAGATTTCAACCAGTTAGGTCTCTTTCTAGTTTTAGGGACGACCACACGTTGCACAGGTTCACTGTGACCTTCATCTTCATGATTTGATTTTTCTTCCTCCCTAGTTCCTTCCTCTTCGAATATAGGAAGTTCTTCATCATCAGAGTCCGTCGAGAGATCCTTTGATTTCTTAAATGCAATACTTTCATCAAATATCACATCTCTACTAACTTCTATTTGGTGTCCTTCCTTTATATAGATCCTATAGGCATTAGAAGAATTATTGTAGCCAACAAATGTTCCCTTCATGGTTGAAGGATCCAATTTATTTCTCGTCCTTTGGTATATGAATATAGATAGGACAACCAAAAATTTAGAGATGGTCCACACTTGGATTCTTCCTAGTGAATGCTTCTTCAGGAGTCATGTTATCTAGTGTCTTGTGGGGACTTCGATTTTGAATGTATACAACAATCTCAGTTGCTTCACCCCACAAAATTTTTGGCAAATCTTGATCATGTAACATGGCTTTTACACTTTATTCAATAGATCGATTCTTTCGTTCTACTACTCCATTTTGTTCGGGATTGTATGGGACTATAAACTCCCTATTAATCCCAGATTCCTTATGGAAGGATATGATTTCCTTTGAAGTATATTCTCCTGCATTATCAGACCTTAATATCTTTATTCTCCTTTCTGTAAGGTTCTCCACTTTAGCCTTGAAAACTTGAAATTTGACGAATACTTCATCCTTGGATTTCATTAGATAAACCCAAGTTTTCCTTGAATGGTCATCAATGAATGCTACATAATATAAGTGTTCTTCAAGAGACTTTGGAGATATAAGACCACAAACATAAGAATGAATGAGATCCATAATTTCTTTTGACCTTGAAGCACTGCTTCCAATGGTCTCTTGGTATTTTTACCTAATGCACATCGCTTGCATACTCCTTCATGATTCTCATTGAGTTTGGGGATGCCATTCACCATTGAATTTAGGGTTGGTAAGTTTTTGTAGCGAAGGATGCCAAAGTTCACATGGCTAACTTCAATGTGAACCAAAGCTTGAGAGAGGGGAGTCAATAATCTGTAGAGTCTTCCTTCATGAATCCCAATCATATTTGCATTTTTACTGTTAGAGTTTTTATCCCATACTACAACCTTTCCATCTATGAAAGCAATTCTATCTCCCTTATCTTATAGACATGAAATAGAGAGTAGATTCTTATGCAAACATGGAACAAATAGGATGTTGTTGAGATGAATATTTCCTCCATTCTCTAGCTCTACCAAGGTTGATCCAATTCCTCTCACATGATAACTCTTCTTGTCACCAAGCTCAATGAAGTAATAATGTTTTCCTCTTGATAATGTATTTAATTTCTTGTGCTCACCAGTCACATGTCTTGATGCTCCACTGTCGATCACCCAAATATTCTCATCTTCAAATGTGCCAGTAAAGTGCTACGAATAGTCCTTCTTCTTTTCTTGGTCATATCCTTCTTGAGAGAAAAGTAGGAGATTTGATACTTCTTTAATGCTCTTATTGAGATGACTTGCCACCATTATACACTTCTTCAAAAACTTCTTCAATGTAGTAGATATCTTCATCATGCCCTTAGCCAACCTTATCTCTGATACCATGTTGAGAAATATATAGGCCAATAGTTAGGATGATTTCTCTTTTCTTGATAACTGCTTGTGATATCTTTTTACTTTTCTTACCAATTAGCTTATTCTCTTATTATTATGTTTGTTCTTATCATCAAACAACTACCAAAATAAGAATAACAATAGTACACAAGTACACAAGAACACAAAATATAAGTTGCAAGCTAAGACTAAAACCTGTACACTTGAAAGGAAAACTCGTAAATATCTTCTCTTCTTATGGATTCTTCAATTGACGAATTCCAAGACCTCTAGACCAAAACAAATATCCTTCCAAGACCAAGTCCAACCTCTTTGATGAGGTGCTTCCTTTGTCCAAGTCAAACCCAATCAAATCTCTTTCAACAACACAATTTTGACCCCCAACTTCAGAATTTCGGCCTATACTGCAGCTCTCAAATTTTCAGCCCCTGCAACTGTTACTACATCCAAACGTGAGAGTGAAATTTAGCCTTCCAAGGCCTTTTAACGAATTTTCTTGGCTTGATTCCTTGTCTAGGGTTGGTAGGTGACCTATTAGGCTCCTCTTCCCGCAGCTTGAGAATTTTGACCTTGAAGCAGTGAGCCCTAGCCTTCCTTCTTCACATGTGTGAGAGAGAAGTAGCCCAAAAAACCTTCCTTCTTCGTCCTTCTCCTTCTTCGCTAGCCTGCTTGTGCTTCTACTTTTCTTAGATGATGAGAAGTGAATGTGTGTCCAAAGGAGGTTAAGTTCTCTTCTTTATATAGGCTTCTAAGGTGGACGAGGCTCCTCAAAATAGGATGCCTTCTTAGCTTCCAGGCCGACTTGGTCTTGGAGGGTATTTTGACATTTTTAAATACAAAAAAAACTTTTTATGCCTGATGGGGTCTTCAACATATGACAATGACTCTTTTGACTTCTTGACCTAGGACCAAACCTAGAGGCACTCAATGGGTGCTTGACCTCTAAAATAAAAGACCTTGAGCATGAAACCCATGCTCCAAAAATAACAATAATAATTTTTCTTTCATTTTACAATATACAAGAATCAAAATTACATTTCATATTTATGAAGACCGAACCTAGTTACACATTTTTCAACACTCTTTAGTCTACTCGAGCCTCTGGCTCTAGAGAAAATTGCTTCCTCAAAATTGTGTGTCTTCAGCTCTTCCTTAGGCTTATTTTATAATTTCATTATGCCAAAATCCTTAATCTCCTAAGCGTTAAATGGATAGGATTAAATCCCAAGCCTCACTTGAGATCAACGGTTGAGATTATATCTAAGTCACTCAAATAATTTTATTATCTATCCTTCTATTTTTGGCTTAATAGTCCATAATTATTAATTAGATTAATTATTGTACTTTTCCTATGTTAACCTTAGGAAAGAAATCATACTATCACTTACTCTAAGCAAGCATCTAAAGAGGCGACAAATATCTTCTACATGTTGTCAAAAAGCCTATGTAGAAGACCTTCCGAAGCTACAAAAATTTCAACAAATTTGACTAGGGTTTGAAGATATCTCTGGGGTATGAAGCAAGGAGAGACCCTAGAGAATGAAAGTTAAGGGTATGATGATGTGAAATGCATAAGTATGAAGCATACAGGTGAAGTGAGAAGTGTTGTGTATGAAGACCTTAGGTTGTTGCGTGCTTAGCCAAGGAGATTGGTCTCTCTAGTGGGTTGGTGCCTGCACAATATCTAGATGAGTTGGTAACTAGCTAAGGACACTGGTGTCTCCAACAAGTTCGTGCCTACAAGCTTTGTAACAATAGATTGGTGCCCATAGACATTCATAAAGATACGTTTTTGTGGTTTTCTCCCGCAAGGGTTTCCACGTTAAACTCTATGTATTATGGTTTGAGTTTACATGCATTTAATGTTTTAAGGTTAATGAATGATTCAAGTTAAAATTTGAAAAAAAATAATCTTATATTGATTTACCCACCCTCTTGATATAAGTTCAACACTAAAATTACTGATATTTTCATAACTTGTTTCACTACTATAATCTATCATCTTTTATTCAAGTTTTGCAATAGTCATTTGCCTTTTCTTGATTTGTGGTTTTTTCGGATCAACTTGCATTAAATATTTGACTTAACAAGCCTTGTAATCAGCCCTAGATTGACATCTTCTCAAATACGGAAATTACTTTGATAACGACCTCATCCTTGTTTATTATATTCCATTGGTGGTTAATTGAATTGTTATATAGGGGTCCTTAGATTTGATTATTTGTTTCCTTAGAAGCGTTGGAGGCTATTAGGTAAGCCTCCATTGGGTTGGATTCATCTTTCACTAAAACAAGAGAAGTTGTTACATAGGTGATAGTGGTAACACTTGTGTTGCACATGTTTTTCACTAAAATGAGAGTTGCTACCTAGGTGATAGTGGTAACACTTATGAATTCACTAGTCTTAGAACCTTGTGAAGGATTTGCACTAAGATACCAGATTTCATGATGTTATACATATGACTTTTCATAGGTGGAAAAACAAAGGACTTCACAAATTGGCACAATTATAACGGCCTTAAATTATGAGGAAAACCTCATAAATAAGAAGAAAGCAATGAAAATATGGCAGAAGAAGATGACATGGGATAGAAAGCCCTATTTCAAGGGGTTTGAATGTTACCTTTCAAAATGAGAAAACACAATCAAGATTATCAATATAGAGGGTTACAAAACAAATCTAGTAGTACAATGCAAATCTATAAATAGAAATTCTTCCAAAGGGGTCAAATTTTGGAAATATGATCCTTCAACTAAAGGCACAATCTTTAAGGAGAGGTTTCTATGTCTAATGGGAAATGAGTTTGAGAGACAACAAATTTGAATAAATGCTATGTAAACTGAAGAACACAATAACAAAATGCATCCCTATGCATGACTAGGCTAAACAATTTCACGAGAATGCATAAGGAACATCACTATATGGTGCATTATTTTTGGAATATTTTAGTGAAACATGCATTAGTGCACCACTAGAGCATGGAGCAAATCTCTTAAAAAAATATTTGAAAATTAACAAGAATACACGTTTTGACATAAGTATACATGTTCCTGTTGAAAATTGTAACTAGGTTCGGTCTTCATTGTAATCATGACATTGTATATTCTTTATAAAGAAAGAGAGAAAATAAATAATATTTTATTTTTGGAGTATGGGTTTCATATTCAAGTTTGAGTCAAAAGCATGTTCTTCGTGCTTTTAGCTCTTTTAGGTCTTTCTAGGATAAATAATAATATTGGTCATGTGTCATATTCCCATTTGGACTCATTGTAATGAAGAAAAATATTTATTTATCAAGAAAAAGCCATGGATAAGCCCAAGACCGAGTCATCCCAAGAGCAAGATCAAGTCGGCCTAAAGGAGGGGTATTTGACCCTCAAGAAAGGCTATAAACACAAGGGGGCTCAACCTCATTTGGACACTCATCTAAAGCAAGCTCAATCTGCAATAGCAAAGGAGAAGAGTAGTTGGGAGGAAGAAGAAGAAGAGAAAAAGTCAAAATCTTGTCAAGGAATTTTTTCTCTTGTCTTGCTAAGGCTTGTGAAGCTGCCAATTGCAAAAGGATGAAATTATGTAACAATTGCAGGGGGGCGGAATTTCATGGCCAAATTTTGTAGCACTATAGTTGTCTCAAGGAAGATCTTGCTAGGGGCTGGATTGGGGCTTGGAGGGTTTATTGCTTAGGTCTTTGGGTCTTGAAAGTCTCTTTTGTAAGCAAATTCTAAAGAAGAGAAACATTTTTTTTTGGTTTCTCCTTGGAGGGGTTTTGTCTTGGCTCAGAGCCTATATCTTGTGTACACTCTCTTTGTGATCTTCATTGTTTTGGTAATTGATTGATGAACAAATCTAAAAAAGTAATAAAGAATAAAATAACATCACAAGTAATTATCATGATAAGAAAAATAAGTTTTAATATACAAATCTCCATATTTTCCAACATGGTTTCAGAGCTAAGGTGTAATAAAGAGACTAAAGATCACACCTTTGTTGGCACTAGGGCAAGGGTTATAAGGAAGGGTTTTAAGGCTCTTGGAAATCTCGCTACGTCTGTCAAGAATTGTCTATTGAAGATGATCTCCAAGCATGCAAAGGAAGTAACAAATGGAAACTTCTTGTCCTCTTTATCTGACACATTCAAGGATGAGAATGTATGGGTTATTGATAGTGGTGCCTCCAGACATAGACAGTAGAATGCAGTCAACTCTAAACCCTATCTAGGGGAAAAAATCATCTCACTCTATCGAAATTGGAGACAACAAGAGCTATCCAATGAAAGGCATTAGATCTACATCATTGGAGATCAAGTTAGGTGGAAGCATTCACCTCAACAACATTTTATATGTTCTAGGTTTGAAGAAAAAATTTCCATTTCTTGTCTAGAGGATAAGGGTGATACTGTTGCTTTCGTTGATGGAAAAGTTTTGGTTTGGGGTAAGGGCTCTAGTATTAATGAAGCAAGGATGATTGGGATTTGTGAAGGAATATTGTATAGACTCTATACTCCCCTAGCTCAAGCCCTAGTTCACCTAGAGGTGAGTCCTTTTGAACTAGGGCATAGAAGGTATGGACACCTTCATTATAAGATATTGTCATCTCCGAGTCAAATGGTCAATGACATTTCCAAAATAAATGAAGATCATGAAGGCATCTATAAGGGATGTGCTCTAGGTAAGAATGTAAAGAAACCATTTGCAAGTAGTGACACCAAATCTAAGGAATTTTTATATCTCATACACTCAGATGTATGTGTACCTATGGCAGTAAAGTCTCTTTGTGGACATTAATATTATGTAACCTTAATTGATGATTACTCAAGGAAGACATGGTTATACCTTCTCAAGAACAAGGATGAGGCATTCGAAAAGTTTCAGGAGTCCAAGAATGAAGTAGAAAACCTAATTAAGAGAGATCAAAATTCTAAGGTCAAACAATGGTGGAGAATACACCTCCAAAGAGTTAATAGATTTCGGCAAGGACGTAGGAACCAAGAGAGAGCTCATTGTTCCCTCTAATCTTGAACGTAATGGCATGGAAAAAAGGAAGAATCGTACTTTTGAAGAATGTGTCAGGGCTATGCTACATGATCAAGATCTCCCTCAATTCCTATGGGGAGAGGCATGCATGAAAACTATCTACTTACAAAATCAAAGTCCTCACAAGATTCTTAACATAACTCTGGAAGAAGCATTTATAGGAAAGAAGCCAAGTGTGGATCATCTTCGGATATTTGGGTGTCTTGCGTATATTTATATCCCCAAGGAAAGAGGAAGAAGCTAGATCCAACCAGTTTAAAGGGCATCTTTGTGGGATATAGTGCTTCATCAAAAGCATATAGTCTTTAACTAAGTCCTTTGTTAAAGACTCCTCATCATTTGTCAATGAGTTAAAGGGTATAAAGTTGGATCCTGAAGATATTCTTGTTAGTTTCGACATGGTCTCCCTTTATACTAATATTCCTATTAATGAGGCCATTGAAGTAATTAATCAGATCACTGATCCAGATACTGCTAAATTGTTTGAAATCTGTCTTACTTCCACGTTCTTCAACTTTGAAGGAGAATTTTATGAACAAACTTGTGGTGTTGCCATGGGTTCCCCCCTTTCTCATGTAGTGGCTAATTTGTTCATGGAAGATTTTGAATCTAGGGCTTTGGCCTCTACTCCTTTCAAACCAAAGTGATGGAAAAGATTTGTGGATGACACATGCATAATTTGGCCTCATGGTTGTGAGATGTTGGATCTATTTTCCCAAAACCTTAACAATTATTCTAGCTCCATAAAGTTTACTATGGAATGTGAGGTTGATGGGTGCCTACCTTTCCTTGATGTCCTTATTTCAAGGAAGGACGATGGTTCTTTCTCCCACCATGTTTTCGAAAGAAAACTCATACAAAGTAGTATCTTGATGCTAGGTCCCATCTTGTCCCTACTCAAAAGCTGAGTGTTCTCAACACCTTAGCTACGCATGCCTTAATATTTTCTGACAAAAAACCACTGTTCTGATGAAAAATCCCATCTCCTTAATGTTTTCAATAATAATGGATACAGTGGGTGCTAGGGGCTCAAATATTTCCTTAGGGTTAGCAAAGGTCCTTCAATTAGGAAAGAACCCAAAGATCGAATTTCAGGGGCCCATCTTCCTTTTATCCAAGGGATGACTGTTAAGATCGCTGGGATCCTAAGGAAGCATAAGGTTCTCTCTACCTTTAGGCCCCTTAACTCCATTCAAAGCTCCCTAAGGTCTGTTAAAGACCCAATGGATCCTAAGAACATGGAAGGTGTTTATGAAATTCCATGTTCTTGCATGACCCCCTACATTGGTGAAACTGGCTGTTCGATAAATCAAAGGATTCATGAGCACACGACTGACATAAAACATGGGAGGACCCGCTCCTCAGCTTTGACAAAGCATGCGAAAAAGACAACATCAAAACTGCATTGAAGTGGCCTGAGTCATTACAAGGATTGATTATTTATTTCATCAGAAGTTAAGGTAGGCTATTGAGATAGAAAGGAAGTCTAGCAATCTAAATTGGGATGATGGATGGAAGATTAATAATCATTGGGTTCCTGTTCTTTCTTCCTAGTTTCTATACACACACACACACACACACACACACATATATATAACCCTTCTTTTAAATTGTTTTCATGCCTTATTGATTTGAGTTATTAAATTTACTAAAAAGTTTTATAAAAGTTCCTAATTTATTTCCTTTGTATTTAAATATATAAAAAATTAATTAATTAATTTAATTAAATCAAATAATATAGATTTATATTATGGTCATAACTTTATTTAATTTCTTTAATACCTAGACATAATAATCAATTTAGTTATATTCATAGTTGGACTTCTATTTTTATTTATTATTCAAGGTTTTTATTATTTTTGATTATTTTTTATTTTGGTGTTGAAGCCCTGCTTTAAGTTTGACATTGACTTAATTATTAATTTTATTCATATTTTGATCTAAATATTTGACTCAATATCTAACCATAACTTAATAATTGATTTTAATTTTAATATAATTTAATCTAATATTTGATGTTATATATTAAAATATTATTTAATATTTATTCCAATTAATTCAATTTTATTCTTATCTATTTATATTTTAATCAATTTTTTTTTTTTTAAATTTAGCCTAGATCTAAATATTTGAATTATTTTTTTTTTGGACCTAAGTCATTTAACATTCTTAAATATCATTTTTCAAAACTAGTTGTTTATTATAACTATTAAAAATATTAAGGAACTCTACACTAATCTCTCTATTTAATCTGGTGCCATGATCTGATTCTCCATCTTGTCCTCACGATGAACCATACTCGCTGGTTTGAAATGCGTTGATAAATTATCTCTAATGTGGTTTCTCCCAAAATATTTCTGAAACATAAGATATGGATCACATAAGCCTAAATTCAGTTAACAAGGAGGATCATCAAATTAAAGTTAGAAGAGATGTCATCTTTGGTGACAGCATAGATTACAAGATATCAAGGGATGTTCTAGTTGACTCTGATGAAGACGATATACCTATCTTTGAGGATATCTCTAAGGAGAATGATGGTCAAGAATAAGGACCTGCTCAAGAAGATGTTGAAGGTTCTTGTGAGCCTATACAACAAGTAATTTGAAGTGAATAAAGTTCCTTCTATAGATTAATTACTTCAAAAGACTTGGAATATAAAGATATCCATGAGGATACAAATATTATATATTAAATGTATGAATAAGAATAAGAATGAATGATTTACAATGAGAACGAGAGGCTTGCTTATATACGAAGCAAGTGTTTTTTCATGGAGAGTCATGTCTCATTTAGACATGACTCCTCAACCTAATTAATAATTAACTAATCATTATTTATGATTATTATCATTTACATTATTTATATTATTTATATATTTTATTCGTAACATTGCCTTCTTCCTCAAAAAGCTTTGTCCTCAAAGCTTGTCGATGAAAAAGGCTTGATCTCTTTTTTGGCTTCAAATGACTTTCTTTTTCGAAACAATCATCTTTGTCGATACAAAACAATGTAAACTTTGAAGCGGGAACTGATACTGTTACCCGTTTCGTAGAAATAGCAAAAAAGTGACCTGATTTTGAAAAGAGGTGATGCAGAACACATGTTTTTTTTAAAGCATAGTTTTTGGTA
>APFE030359557.1:0-11451 GCA_000404065.3 Pinus taeda
AGGCAGAATATGTGGCAGCTACAGGAGCAACATGTCAAGCAATTTGGATGAGAAGGATGTTGAGAAGCTTAGGCCAGGAGCACACAAAAGCGACAGTGATTTTTTGTGACAATAGCTCAAGTATTGCATTATCAAAGAATTCAGTGTTTCATAAGAGAACGAAACACATTGACACAAGGTTTCACTACATCAGGGAATTGGTAAGCAATGCAGAAATTGTCTTAGAACATTGCAGGACTCAGGAAAATGATGCAGACATTTTGACAAAGCCATTGGACCAGAAAAGCTTCGAATTTTTGAGGAATTGTTTAGGTATGACTGAACGCCCAGCAGTTGAAATTAAAGGGGATTGTTAAAAATGTAATTTCACCTGCCGCGTAATTAATTTCTAGTGAAACCATTTAGGAAAACCACCCAATTAATTTCCAGCGAAACCATTTAGGAAAACCACCCAAACCCCATCAGATCGCTTTTGCTCAGCAATTGGTTTTCGTACAAACGCACCCGGTGCAATAAGATTTTTACGTGTGTCCAACTGTACGTCTCCAAAACCACTTTCCATCGGAACGTAAAGTTCGGTAACAAAGGCTCTCCCGATATTGTTATGAACCATTCGATTGCGAGGATGATTGTCCACCGTCCGATTATTCCAAAGCTGCATTCAGGCCTGGAGGGAATGACATTGCGTAAATTTTTGGGTTTACAGCCATTTATTTCAGTCAAGTAATTAATGTTATTTACCTCGGTTCATAGGATATTGGTAAAGCTTTTAATTTTAATTTTTTTTTTCTTACGAAGGTATGGGCATAGGTAAATGTTTTTAAATTTTAATATTTTTAATATGTACGGGAGTATGGTCATATACGCAATGTAATTTTCTAGTTGCATATGCATAGTATGTGTTATGCTTTTGTTTTTGTGTTGACAATTTTTCTGTAATGAAGTAGTGAAACGGACAAGAGTGCAAGGAAGTTTATGTAGAAAAATACAGGGGAGCATGTAATGAAATAGGGGAAGCAGTGTGCAGGTGAAAAACACACACGACAGTGTGAATGTAACAATAGACTTCTGAAATGAACTGAAGTTTGCACATCAGTGCGAGGTTGAAGGCAAAGAAAAATGAAGATGAAGTTTTGTAATATGCAAAGTGCATAATGTCATTTTTATTTTTACAAAAGTATATGTAAAAATTTGTTTTAGAGCAGTAAATGTAAATGAGATTTTCACACAGCTTAAAATTTCAGGAGAGAGTAACTTTTGTTATTGAATTTCTTTTGGTGAATCCCTCTGAGTGAAAGAGGATGAATTTTGTATTACTCTTTTATTAATGAATATAAAGTCTTTTATGGGTGTGTAATACTCTGTTCTCGAAATATTTTAAGCTTCCATATATTAAAGATCCTGGAGAAAAATAGAGCATTGTCTCTGTGTGCAGTTTGTTTGTTTGTTTTTGGGATTTTACGAGAAAAATCCTCAACATATATCACATAAACCTAACTATTTGAATATAAAGTCTGTATGACATATGTTTAAAGTAAAACTAATCTTAAATGTTTTAAATCAATAACTAAGATTGACCCATCTCTTTAAATTTGATACGTGTAGATATTTGGGATTCGATTCGTAAGGCTGATTTCCAGCTAGTACCACTGCAAGGAAAGCAACGAATGAAGGCCTCTGCAATTGCTGAAGGTAACATTACAGCCGGTATTACCAGCGCACCGAACTTACCAACAAGGATACATGATGATCAACAAGAGACTATGACTAGAATTAATCAGCAAATTCAGCATGGCCAACCAACCAGTAATACGAAAGGCACAACAAATAGTAATAATATTTCCAGTTTCTTGTTGATGCCTGAACATCTGCATAAGTGCAGTAGTTCAGTGGACACTACACAAAATCTTATCAACCAGCCGATCCAGTGTGGTCAAGCAAGAAGTAAAACGTCAAGCGCAACAGATAGTGGTACTCCCAGTTTCTCGTTCATGGATAAGCTTCTCCAAGAGTCCACTACTGTCGCCAGCACTGCACAAAATAATAGTAATCATCAGATGCAGCATGAGCCATTCAGTAATACACATGGCGCAGCAGATAACATTTTTTCCAGTTTCTCGTTGATGTATGGGCCTGTCAACGAGGGCAGCACTCTGCTTGACACTGCACAAAATTATAATAATCAGCATATCCAGCATGACCAACCATTCAGTAATATTTCCAGTTTCCTGTTCATGGATGAGCCTCTCTACGAGTGCAGTACTGTGGCCAACTCGGCACAAAATAATAATAATCAGCATATCCAACATGAACAACCATTCAGCAATATTTATAGTTTCTCGTTGACGCAGGGAACTGTCAACACTGCACAAAATCATATTAATCAGCAGATCGAGTCTCTTCATCAGTTGAGTACTCTGGTCGACACTACAGTACAAAATGATATTAATCAGCAGATCGAGCCTGTGCAACGAAGTGGTAATACGTCAAGGGGCACAGCAGATAGTGGTATTTCCAGTTTCTCCTTGTTGAAAAAGACTCTCCATGAGTTCAGCATTCCGGCCAGCACTGTACAAGATGGCACATTTCCAACTTCAAATGCTCATTCTATGCCGAAAAAGGTTGAGAGTTTCAGTGAGTTAATCGATGTAGAGAAGGATTATTCCATGGACTATGGGATATTGATGGAATATCCACTGAGGCACTCGCCCGAGTGTGTGCTCATCAGACCCTTCCTGGGAGCCCGTAACCACCCAGACTATCTCTGGAAAAAACACCAGTTGGGGCAAGTGAACCCTTGCTCCAAAAAATAAACTGAAGCGACGAACGTAGGACATCAAGAAAACTCGGAAACTCTCTATAGTATACTGCGTGGAAAGTCATGTCTAAACAAGCAAACTATGAAAGTCTCTATAGTATACTGGGTTGAAAAAGATGGGGTTGAAAAAGATGGTTGATTTGATTTGCATATTATTTTGGAAAGTCGTGTCTAAACTCACAGTTGATTATGGGCGTGTTGTCTGGTTTCGAAAGAAAACAGGGAGAGAAACAATTATAGATTAGCTCAATATTCCTTCGCTTTAATAGATATTCATGTCTTTTATTATGGTGTATATATTAATTTTATAGTTGATTAGGGAAGTATTTTTTCCGAAAAACCGGGAGATAAAAAATTATAGATTAGCTCGATATCACTGCTATTTTTTTTAATTGTTATTTATATTATTACTTTTATATTATATTTTAGTATTTAAATATATGTTTAAGTTTATAATTAAATTCATTTGAGGATGTCTGAATTTATTTAGTTAAAAAAATAGGAAGGACAGTGATAGCATATGATAGCATATGGCTTTCTCTATACTTGAATATTGTTTTTGTACAATGATTTTAAATTGTTTCATTTCATTATGAGAATTGGGTTTTCTTCGGATTCAATGATTAGGTTATACAGTTTTGATGTCAATACATATTTTTCAATTTTAATGACCGGGGCTCCAATTATAAATTCTTTAATGGGTATTGTCTATATTTGCTACAGAGACGTGTAGTTTCATCTAGATTTCTTTCCCCTTCCAGACTGTGTGCATGCAGCCTGTAGAGGCTTTACCCATCTATGATAGTATTACTTACCTCAGCATTCACTTAATTACTCAGCTTACTATTTCTTTTAACCACAATAATTGTTATTCATCATAGGTCCAAAGTTTACCTACCCCGCTAGGCTTTTTCTCTCATATTTTATATGGGTTTCCTTTTCTCTTCTTGGTTGTCGCTATTGCATTTCAATATTACATGGCCAAGATGTTTTACCTTCAGATGCTTACACCTATATAAAAAATACAGACTTAATAGAGTATTTTCTTATTTGATTATGTATTTTCAGTTATTCCATTCGGTATCGCTTCTAAATTTAGCTCTACTTTAATAGTTTTACTACTCTTTTTTCTCAGCAATAAAACCATTATATAAAAGAAAATTTTAACTCTGCAACCTACAAAATTTTCCAGCATACTTATCTGAACAGCACCCAATGAATTCACTCAGAGAAGGATCTCTCCTCCCAACAACAAGAAAGACAACTACGTACAATCTAACCCTGATATTTCAGTCTCCAAAAGAGTAAATGACAATGACCTCTACGGTCTATTCTCCCATCATGATCTCTCAGGTCTACCCAATAATCTCACAAACACTGAAGGACTCCACTAGTTCACAACCTAGGTTAGGTCTATTCTCGCATCATGATCTCTTAGGTCCACCCAATAATCTCACAATCACTTAAGGACTCCACTAGTTCACAGCCTAGGTCAGGAGTGCCTCAATGGAAGCGTCCTAACTTAAATTCATTTTTTCCTTCCTCTTTTTGGTGCCTCCATTTTTCATTCCTTCTTTTGTTGGCCTCCCTTTTCCCACCGAGACATTTTTCTTTAAGGAGAGAGTTGTCTCTGACCTTTTGGTACATGAAGTTCTCATTTTGGGTCTTTTTTTTCATGATTTCCAAGACTTCATCATTTAACCAAAGTAAATTAAATGATAATAATAATAATAATTTTTAAACATCATTGTTTCACTATGACTTTTTAAGAAGACCATTATTTACCCAATTATAGAGTAAAATTAATTATAAAATGTTTTGAGTACTTCATGGTGTCACATCTTCCCCCATTGGGCATAAGAACTTACTCACTCTTCACTCTTGCCCTTGGAATAGGTATTAATATGCTTTTAGCATAAATTAGCATTTTTCCAAGTGGCCTCTTCTAGGCTAAAGTGTTTCCACCAAATTTTAACTTGGGTGATAACTTGCTTCCATAATATTGTTTCTCTTTGGTCCAGAATACGCAAATGTTCTACTAGAAATTTGTCATAACCATAATAAATTTGTCATAATTTTAACATTTCTTTTAATAAAATAGGAACATGTATACATACCTAGTCATATATATCTAAAAAAACATCCTTGAATTTACTTCACCTCTAACTAACTAATTACATGCCTCAGGTCCTGTATATACCTTTTTAGTAATGATACATGAAATACATTATGAACTAGGATGTGACTAAGTGCGAGTTGCATAGGCCACGCGTCAAATTATTTCCATTAATTGGAAGTGCCCACAGTAAGGGGGAGCTAGCTTAGTATAATTACCCCACCGTAAGGTACTAATCTTAGGCCTAATAGAAACATATACATGGTATTCAACATAAAACTCTCAATAAGTCATTTTCCTCCGTGCATATACCTTTTATCAATCTTGGGAAACCTTTAAATTTTGTTGTACCCTCTTAACAATTTGCTCAATTTCTATTAACATCTCGCTCTCAGATTAGTTTTACTTTAGGGTTACTCCAATTCACGGAATCACCCCATTCACCTTTGTCCCTATCTGGATGAAACCAAAAAGTGTCGAATAATCATCCTGCTTCTCTGCAGTGACTTCTAGCTGGTTAAAGGAGACTCTCCCTTAATCCTTCACTAGTTGATAAATTTACTGACCCAAATCAACCATCGGTCAAACCCAGTCTCTATGAATGTGAATCCCATGAGTCTATACTTGACCAATCATAGGTCGAGGAAAAAGCTGACGCAATTTCACCTTCAGTTAATTGTACCTTTCCCGTTGACAGTGAGTATGATACCACTCAAGTTCTTTTTGTTACTTCAGATTCCAATGAGCTCGGGAGAAACCCTGCTGTTCCATCAAGACAGGAGGAAAATCCTCCCATTCTCGTAACTGAAGGGGGTAATTCTCCCGTTCTTACGGTACCCCCTCCAAGTAGTTCGGTCACTTCCTTTGATTGGAATCTACTAGCAGGATGTCGTCTTCCATCTTATGTCCCTATCCAGATCATACTACATGTTTGTAATATGCTTGTACATGGAATTATTATAGATGAATGTGTATCAGTGAGTATCATATCCTCCTCTACTTGGAAAGAGCTCGGTTCGATGCCACTTATGACTGTTACCCTGAATCTGTTGGCTTTTAACAGAGGAACAAGTCAACCATTAGGGATCCTTCCTCAGTTTCCTATTACTTTGGGAGGAAAAATTGTTTGCCTCAATGTGATGGTAGTCCCAAGCCCTTTAGAATACAAGTTACTTCTTGGGCATGGCTATGTTTATGACATGGGAGCTATTGTTTCAATAATCTTTTGAGTTATGTGTTTCCTGCATGAAGGCATAATTGCCACCATTGACCAGCTTTCATCTCCTGGTCCAAATATATCTTCCATTCAACCATATTCCTTAAATGGTCTTTTTGTACCAATGGTATCTTCCCTGCCATGGGTCAATTATGTGGTAACCCGTTCCATGCCTACATCAACTGACGATCAATTCTGTGATGTTGTGCATTATGTACTAGGGGCATTGAACCCAGATCTCTCTAATGAATTCCTTGCTACATATCCCTTCCAAAGCATTGTTCTCCCATCTGATGATAACCTCTTGGAAGTCATGACCTCTTATGGGTCGTGATCAAGGAACATGAGGAGATTTCCTTGTCTTGTGTAAACCTCGTTAAAAAATAAAATAATGAATATGAGGATAGTTCCTTGTCTTGTGTCAACCTTGCTAAAAAAGGAAACAAGGAATATG
Source organism: Pinus taeda (assembly GCA_000404065.3). Lineage (NCBI taxonomy): Eukaryota > Viridiplantae > Streptophyta > Pinopsida > Pinales > Pinaceae > Pinus > Pinus taeda. The sequence goes on from APFE030359557.1 coordinate 6,605, forward strand.
AGCATAGTAACTTGTCTTGTGTCAAGCTCGTTAAAAAATGAAACAAAGAATATGAGCATAGTTCCTTGTCTTGTGTCAATCTCGTTAAAAAAATGAAACAAGGAATATGAGGATAGTTCCTGGTCTTTTGTCAATGTCATTAAAAAATGAAACAAATGGTATGAGCATAGTTCCTTGTCTTGTGTCAAGCTCGTTAAAAAATGAAACAAGGAATATGAAGATAGTTATGTTATTGTGTTAACCTCATTAAAAATTGAAATAGGTCCCAGAGCATAGTTCCCTTTCTTGTGTCGAGCTCGTTAAAAAATGAAACAAGGAATCATAGCATAGTTCCTTGTCTTGTGTCAAGCTCATTAGAAAATGAAACAAGGTTCCCTGAAGAAAGTTTCAATTCAAGTCTTTCATTAGATCTCGTAAAATACCAGTCATGTCTTTCACTTTATCTGATCAATGAACTTTCATTCCATCCACACGATAACCATGAATTTTCTATTGGTTTTGGGTCAATGCTACCAATTCATTCAGTGTCGCCGAAATGTTCAAGAGAATTCACTCACTAAAACTCATCCTTTGCAATACTCATAAACCTTCATTTTGAGGACCGCTATTCTTGAACCTTTTGTCGTCAGTCACATTCCATCTCAAAAAATCATTCCACTCGTTTTGAGTTGTTGATGTGGGATACATCAAGGCCCTCTTGTGACGAGTTGCTTCTTGTCAACATCAGCACATTATCCAAGAAGTTGACTTAGAAACACCCTTCCAGTACCTTGACGCTTGCATATATCAATGAAAAGTTTCTCACTTCCAGTGATAGGTGACATCATTGGCCTTTGACTGAAATATTATGTATAGTGTTCAACATCAAAAAATTCATTCACAGCATGTAGAATGTACTGCAATACCTTGAGGATCATTATCATTATTAGTGACTTCTCTTGCGTTTGTTAACAACTTACATCATTGGTTGGTAATCAGAGAGTGTCTTCCCATGTTCGACTTCAGATCACATACTCATATTGTTAGACTTGTACTAGAGCCAACAATTGAACACCATAGAAGACCCCAGGTCTAGTTTCATCCATCAAAGCTAAGATTTCAGGAGAGTATTAATCATCTGTATGATGGCTTTACACAGATGGTCATCCTATCATGGGTTTATATCTTTAGACGACTATCTGATTTATTTACATGTAATGAAAATTTTATATGCTGAGAATGGGTATGCCTTCCATCAGCGATTCATGAAAAATCCAAAATATCATGATATTATGTATTGTAAATCATGCAGGTCACCATCCGCATCAGAACCTCCTCATCACATTGTAAAGCATATCACTCGACATTATCATTTTTTACTTCTTGCTTTAGGGGGCAACTATCATAGGTCTATTTGGGCACATCACTCCCATCATTCAGATCAGTATTATTAGGGCTCATCAACTCCTAATTCATTTCCTACATGCCCTAGAAAAGTCATTGCATTGAATGCCATCTTTTTTTAGAGTTTCTTTGTCTGAAGACATCTTGGAATGACTCCTTGAGGGACCATCGCAACCTTGGTCAGGGATAAGTGCTATGTAGAGAAATTAGGCCCATTCAAGCCCGCTCTATAGAGCACCTAGGCCCACGTTGACTGCGTTGGGCAATATTGAGTGAAATCTTCATAGGGTTCTGGGAATATTCCTTCATTCTAGATCATTCTAGAAGATTCCCACCTCTTATCCTCTCCTATGAGCTCAAAATTGGATAGGGAATGAATCAAATGAATCATATCCTCTCATCCCTTCCTACATGGAAACTAACTCCTAAATTTGAAAGCCATTCAATGCCAAATTTATGACAAAACAATCTCCATTTCCATATAAATTGAGTAGTCATCATAGTGATCAGGGGCTAGGCTTTGAGAATTTGTACGGAGATACTGTTGGTGTGAGGTTTGATATTGTAAGCAAGTATTGTTATGCTGTTGGAGTGTTGTGCTTTTGGTGTGATGAAGGATGGAACTCAAGCTGGATGAATAACATGGGATCAGACTTCTTTGCTGTAACTCTTCCTTCTACTTAATAAAGTTGTTTACACCTTTTCCCATATTCTTTCCTTTATTTATGATGATTATATGTGTACATTCTTTCGATTCCATTTGCTTATAGTAGATATATCTCTGGCTTTGATTGATTTTTATCCTGTGTTTATGATTGCACATACTTATTGAGCAGATTCAGTTCAAGAAGGAGCGACGAGAGCTATTCACAGGACACAAATGGAAGTGAAAGATAACAAGTAGGTCCCTTGCCTTATTTATCTTCTATAGGAAAACATTAAACTCTTTAAATCTATTGTTCTAGGTATAGCTACCCACCTAAGGGAATTGTATTTATCCGTAGATGCAAAATTCCACATAACAAAGAGGTGCATTTGAACTTCATGAAAGATTTTGTGTTCTATGTACCTTCCCTCCAAAGGATTGTGGATCAGACGGAGTCTTCATATAGTCCTAATATATGATCTTTTATCATACCTGGGGTTTCTTGGTCTTCTTATATGATGATTATATTTTCACCCTAGATCCTTAAGTGTCATCTAGCCTGTTCTCCTTCTTCATTTCCTTCTTCATCATATTTCCATAGCATGATAGAATTACTATATCTAAAATCCACTCAAGACAAGACAATATTAGTTTTGAAAAGTGTAACTAGGTTCAGTTTTCATAATCACATGTAATTCTAACTTTTATAAATGATGTAATGAAGAGAAGGAAATTCTTTTTGTAAGTCGTGCTTCACTGGTTTCATGAGAAAGTGGTTTTATTTTAGATGGCTCCCATTAAGAGCCCTAGGGTTCGTCATTAAAATTCAAAGAGTTTATTTCGTGTATGAAGAACCCTTCTTGGGGATATAACTGCATATTTGAGTTTATAATATGTCTAGAAAACCCTCCAATGATAAGCACCAGTTCTACTCTTGAAGTCAGGCTCAAAACAAAATATAAACTCATGTTGGCTTAGCTTATATGGAGACACATCTATTTGTAATGTCATGTCGACTTAATATATGGGAAAATCCACTATAAATAGGAGTGAATGATTTTCACATTAGCACATAGAATAGTTTGATATATCTCTCAATTTTTTGGTACACAAAGATAGAGAGAATTTTAGATGATGACACGATGAAGTTCATATGGGTCATCTATGACTTCGTAAGAACAAAAGCTCATATTATATTTAAGATCAGTGTGACTATTTCTATGCCCTAAACACAATCACATTGTTTGAGTGATGGATACAGTTATGTGAGTATTTAAGAAGTTTTCTTCACCTGTGTAATTCAGATCATAGTGTTAATGACAAGAAAAGGAACAAAAATTCAAACTTCAAGAGTAGAATTTTGGTGTGACATTAGTAGATCACATGTTGGTCAAGAAACCATAGTTCAATGGTATATAGAGGCCATAGTTTAGGTGCTTTCAAGGAGCTATTACTCAGTAATGTATTATTGCATTTCAATGTTGCTACAATGGTCATAATTTGGTGGATTTACATTGACATGTTCTTTTGACATGCCTAATATATATTTAGTTTGTTGAATAGACAATCTCAGTTGGAAGAAGTTTGAAGATGAAGAGGAGTCAAGAAGAAAAATAGAGAACTAGTGTATTGGTCTTGGAGTGGCCAATAGGTCAAGGGCCTTTGTATTAGTATTCGTCAATTGGAATCTCTATAATAATAAGTTGTGCAGGCTTCCATCTTAAAGAGTGAGGGGATTTGGCCCTAGATCATAGCCTACATTGTCTGTCGCTTGTCTATTTATGTTCATGCATTAGTTATTGTTTGATGAATAAGAACACCAATAAACTAAGAATAATAAGATCATAATCTAAACAAGTAAAAGACATTCACAAGTAGTCACTAATAGAAGAGAAATAAGCTAATGATAATGCCCTAGATTTCTCAACATGGTATCAGAGATAAATTGAAAGGGCATCTAATAAAAGAGACACTCAAGGTTTCAATAAAGGTATCAAAGCAAAAGTTCAAGATCTACGTTGAAGATTGAAACCATATATCTAAGAAGTAGTCTACACTAGTAAAAGTTTTAGATCCTCTAAGTCATCATTAAAAGACCAGAAAAACGCTCATCAAGTCAAAGAGATCTACAATACAAGGTAGACCAAAGTATAAACATCCAAGAGAATTACTTCAAGGACTTAGATCACATCATCTTAGAGAAAGTCAAAACTCTAAAATCATTTTTGACATACACTCATTTGCCATCAAAGAACTCGAAGCATCTTGAAGGCTAGGAGGCATTTTCACCATCTTCAAAAGTTATAAGGAAGGCTCCCTCTCATTGAAGCAAGTATCCTCTCCTTATCCTTGAAGAAGATCATTTGAGGAAGAAGAAAAAATAGCATCATCAACAAAGAGAGCTAGATATAAAGGTGTTGACATCACAAAAGGAAAAATAATGTTTATTGAAGAAGTGGAACTAATACATATTCTTCATCCACCATCAAAGTGATCAAGTTGAAGATTTAATCTTCACTTTTCAAGTAAGTATCTTTCATTTTATAATCAAATTTGGTAAAATGACTTCTTTTTTGTAAGGAGATCTATTAGCTCATTGGGTCATGAAAATTCCTTGTATGGAAAAGGAGGACAACCATACTAGAGAAAAGTGAAGTCATTAACCATATCAATAGAAAGGTATCCTATGAATACGTGGAAATGGATTCTTATGAAAGGTCCCCTCATATTGCAGGTTTTAAACCCGTATAGAAATTACCTCCATGCAAATTCTAAAACACAGACAATAAATAATGCGAGAGAATAACACATAAAACAC
>APFE030359559.1:0-21401 GCA_000404065.3 Pinus taeda
AGCTAAGAAGCCCTTCTTCACCTCAAGCAAAGCTAGATCACCCAACACTGTGAATGTACACCAGAATACCAACAACACTTCTCTATAAGATACAAAATTCCAGCCTCTGGATCTCTGTGATGAGGATCCATATATAGATGATTACAGAGAGGTGAGTCATCTTTTGGGATCTTGATTAGTGTCTTCTCTCTGATAGTTCCTGCTTCCACTTGGAGAATGATGATCTCTTACTCATCCCTGATCGAAAATGGAGTGGCAAGTTTCAGAGGGGAAGCTTCTGGAAGATTCCATGATCCTCCACCTCGCACTTTTGTCCCTGCCATTTGTCCATTCCTGACCATTGCACCCTACAGAGGAGAAAATCAGCATGCATCGCACTCTGTACATTGGGAAGGTGATATGCATCGCACCCTCTGCATTGAGCTTTCAATATGGTCCAATTTTGACCATTTATGAGAAGTTTTCAGTGGAGAACTTCTAGGAGATGATGTAATCAGTTGACCTCGTTCCTTTAGGCAGTGAAGCAACACTTTTAGGGACTTAGGAGCCCTCAGTTTATGGACATTTATGATTGGGGTTGAAGTGCCCAAAAATGTATATAATAGTTGCCCCCTAAAGCATGAGGTCGTTAATCTTTTTGATGTCGGGTGAAATGCTTTACTATGAGGATCTAAAGTTTTTCCGAGCTGGGAGGTGACCTGTAATAAGATACAATACAATACATTATTTTGACAACATTTTTTCATGATCTAGCTGAGGCGGGCATTCCTGTGCTCAACTTTATAAATTCATTTTCATGTACATAGGAAAGACAATCGTCTGTGTGACAGATTGATGATATGGACTCATCATCCTTTGATTTGGATGGTCATCTGTTCGACAATGATGGATACTGGATGTTTTTATATTCCTGAATATATCGCAGCCCGGATGGATGAAACTAGATCCAAGCTCTTCAAAACTTGTTCGATCTTCACTCGGAGTACAAGTCGATCCATGTGAAAAATGTTCTGGAGTCGAATATGGAAAGACATTGCCTGATTACCAACCAATGATGTAAGCTGTTAACAGGCACGAGAGGAATCACCAATAATGACAATGACCCTCAAGGTACTACAGTACAATTTACGTGGTGTGAAAAAGGACTTGGTGTTGAACACCATGTAAAATCTCTCGGTTGAAGGACATTGATGTAAACCTATTTTCGAAAGTGAGAAACTTGCCATTGAGGCATGCAAGCTTCAAAGTTTTGAAAGGGTTGTTCCTAAGTCAACTTCTTGGATAATGAGCTGATGTCGACAAGAAGCGACCCGTCACAGGAGGGCCTTAATGAATCCCACATCAATGACACAGAACGAAGCAAATGATTTTGGAGGTGAAAACAAACTTACGATACAGGGTTCAAGGTGGCGGTCATGAAGGAATGAAGCATGAATGTATTGCAGTGGGTGAGACACAGGTGAATTGTCTGAATGACTTCTCTTGAACATATCGATGACACTGACTATGGATTGGTAGCGTTAACCCCAAAGATGGATGGTGTAATGGACCAATGGTGAAGACCAATGAACGGAACAACCCAACCCGACATGGATGCAGAAGGAAAGTGTCATGTTCAAGAGCGACTTGCTACCAATAAAGTTTCTTCAAGTTTTCTTCCCAATTCCCCAGTCATTGTTGACCAGTACCTCTTTATTTTTGTCAAGATTGAGGAGGATAACATATGCTTGTTCTATAATCCGCCCTTCGGGTGAACCTGTCGCTATATTTTAGCGAGTCTAGTGATATTGAAACTCGTTCTCGTCCATTTGGATGAGTTTGTCGCTCTTCGGTTTTAACAAGTTTAACAATAAAGATAACTCGGTCTCTTTCAATTTTAGAGAGTCTGAAAGATATGGAAAGAAGACTCCAAAGATTCTTTTTCGTTGTACAATCCCTGAAGTCCGAAAAAGCGTAAAATAATACGAAAGGGATGAATTTTTGATAGTTTTAATGATCCGAACAAGACAAGCACTCGATCTTTTCATGTAATAATCCCTCAGGTCCAAAAAGATTAAAATCTAGAGGAGGGATAACACTTTCGATGCCTTTAACGAGCCGGAGAGGCCAATCGCTCGGAAATCTTTTCATATTTTACGAGTTAGGTGAAAAGAGCTTAAATAAGACTCGTTTTCGAGGAACGAGTGATAGTTTTGGGTAGCAGCTGATTCCAGGTAAGATTTGGAATTTTCCAATCACGGCAGTGTTACAAGGATGGCTAGCAGAATCACTTTTTGCAGATGTTCCTCGAAGGGGTAAAAAATCATATGGGGGTGAATGATCGGCTAAAAACAGAGTGGAGGTGATGGCGGGAACACGACCAAGGCTCAAAAGTTGGCAATAAGGCATTCACAATGGTTATTTACCGGCTCATTTTTTAATGAGCTTAAACGCTGGGGGAAACATTTGCTCATGACTTCTGTTTATTTTTTAATGAGCTTGAACTATGCACTAAAACTGCTCATGGAGAGTTTATTTTTTAACGAGCTTGAACTCTGCGAAAACATTGCTCGCTAGTCGTATGATAAGAATGTCTCATTCAAGATGCCATTTTTTATGGAGCTTGCACCTTTTGAAGCTTTGCCCCAGAGCCTCTTGTATGCATGCTAGGAACAGCCAACTATGCCTCTCTACTTAACTACTAATATCACCATCAAGGCTAGGTAGGACAAATTTTCCTTTACTTTGCCAGCGCGCAGATTTCCCCTGCAAAGATGAATGGTTTTCGGCCACTCACCCGACCTAGGTTGTTGAAGTCAGCGGAATCATAGAGCTAACATTAGCTGGTCATTTCTCGCTTGCTTACAAAAGGTTTGCATGCCCCCAGGTATAGCGAAGTAGAATTTCCAAGTTACCCTTCAATTTGCAGACAAAACATTTGTTTTATCAGGGCCTACCTTCTAACGGAGGTATCTTATCCGGTCTAATCCCCTTTTCCTATACAGACGAGTATCGGACTAGTCATATATCCTTCGCCGAAACCTACCCTATACCCAGAGTTTTTCTGCCGAAGCAGACCAGGGTGCATGCCCCCTGGGTTTTAGTCACACCTTCCTGAATCACTCGCGCTCATCAGGTGGACGGACTGGAGACCGATGAGACATTTCTTGCGTGAAAAGACCATTTAGGTATGGCATTTGATTATTTGCGATGCGTGATCCAGGGAATGACATTTGGTCCACGAGCTTGACGATTTTGCCTTCGTGCGGAAAACACATTACTCTAAAGAGTGAGGAGATGATGGCTCCCATGCAATAAATACAGTCACATCCAAGGAGTAGATTATAATCTAAAGGTCCTTGAACTACCATAACATTCATGTGAATAGTTTTCCTTCTCAAAGTAATGGACACATTTGGAAGGATCCCTAAGGTTGACTGGTTCCCTTGTCGAAGCCTGTTAGATTTCTCATTTCAGGCAAAAGCGATGGCGAACCAAGCGCTTTCCAAGAAATTGAGGAAAGGATACTCACAGAAGCCCCTTCATCAATGATGGTACCAGCCATAACCATCCTATAAGCTTGTACAATGATTCTAAATGGTACACTGGCTGGTAAACAGGGTCTACCTAGTAGATTCCAGTCGAAGGAAACGACTAGGTTGCTTGGTGGTGGGACCGAATAGACGGCCAGATATGACTCTGATGAACTTCCTTCCTGTGATAAATGAACGGGGGGGCTTCCCCCAAGCTCATCGGAGTCGATGTTGATGAAAAGAATTTGAATGGTGTCATTCTCTTTCTCTTCAGTAACGGTATCATTCGAAGATTAAAACTCTGAAGGAAAGACCAGGTCAACTGCCGTATCGACCCTTTGACTTTCGTCTAGTGTGGATTCAGAGGGTTCATTTTCAACGATAGATGCTTCAGCCGACCACAATGATGGGCCAGCCGTATTTTCAACCGGTGGAGGACTTGGAAAGAGTTTTTTATATCTAGGAGGAAGTCGTAGTGGTGAAACCGAACGATCATCCAAAACTCTTTTGGCCTCGTCAAGGAAGGGACAACGGTGGACGGCGTGACTGCCTTCACACAACTTACAAGGAAGTTTAGGATTCCTTCTTTTTCCATGTGCTTCACTTTCACTGGTTGATGGTGAGCATTCAACATGATCGCCAGAGGTTGATGCTACCGAATTGTGAAAACGAGGAGACTAGTCCCTTAAGATCCGAGGGATGCAGGGACAATCTCGGTGATAGTGGTCCCCATTACAAATGACACAAGGAGATTTAGGTTTTGACTGTGCAGTGTGTGAATTTTCGCTAGACGATACTTGGTTGCTCCCTTTCGATTTTGGTTCCTTTTTCTTCTTTTCCTTTTTCTCTTTTTGCTTCTTCTTCTTCTCAGTTACTTGATTTTCAGCTTTATCGGCTTTATCAAGCGAAGAGGAAGGGGGAGAGAGAGAATCAGATGAAGTAGAAGGTTGGGAGGCAACTTTAGTGTCGTCTAGTTGCTGATTAGACTGTTCAGGAATTACCTGATTCTGAACGACAGAGGTAGAGAAGAGCCAGACAGGCAAACCAATTGTCAATCCTGGAAGTGACAAAGTGGTCATATGGGGTGGACCAACATCTCTCCAAGAGGAGAAGGGACTAGGATTTCCTCCAAGGGGAAATCCTTGGTTGGTAGACTCCATTTTCTCAACCTAAAGATCAACGGGGGAATTTGTGACGTTATTCCGATTAAAATCAATTTTTAGACGCTTGGACACAACTTGTTTTTTCAATTTTAAAGAGTCGAGAAAAAACCAAATATGACTCTAGTTTCCTTCGATTTTTATTGAGCTTGAAGTGACAAGTGCTCAGAGGACCTTTTCCTTTAAGGAGTCTGAAAAGGAGCAAAATGGACTTCTCTGGAGATTCAGGCAGAGAGGATTACCAAACGAATCGCAAAACTGCAGAATACTTTTTATGGTATGGCAGTCAATCTTACCGAATGTTGTGTTCAGTGCATTGCGATTGATAGGGAGGTAGACATGGCTTCCTAAGGATAAAGGATGCAGCCTATTGTGGTCTCCCAATATATACTTGACGGTACGTGGGAGCACAAGTCCATACTAGCACTTGCTGTCTCAGAGTGGAGGAATCACCCAACCAACACTGAAAGCAATAGTTACCAGGCTTTATGATGCCGAAATACGTCTCTAGCCTAGACCTCTCGATGTTGTGCGTTAAGTTCCAAAGCATTGTTAGATTCATTGAATTTATTTTAAGTTGATCTTGTTTAACAGTTTGCCTTTCAGGTTCACCACGTGATGTATATATAATTCCTAAAATGCAGTCTAAGATGATAAACAAACTTTGATCTTCTTTCAGCAATGAAAATCCTAGCTACTAAAGGGAAGAAAGTCAAGAATCTTTTCTTCACAGAGCACAGAGCACATGCTAAATGCACATTCCTAAATCAAGCCAAGCAATCAAAATGCAAATGCACATGCATGTATTTGTTTTCAGCTCTCTTAATGTGTGAATGAAGTTAAGAAAGCTATGTGCAAAATTGAATTAATTTTAAAGCGACAATACTCAACAAAATTCTTTTTCAAAACAAAGTGAAAGCAAGAGAGACACTTTGCAATTTTGAAATGGAAATTGCTTTTCGACACTTTAAAACTAATAAATCAAATCCTATGCAACAGTAACTGTATAATTGACTATCTAGAACAATGGGATTTCTTTATAAAACTGAAAATGATAGCTATGACACTTTCAGATCTAGAGACGACAGTTCGACTATGCTACTTTTTGCAAAAGAGAACTAAAAATGATGCACAATACATAAAAACGTTTATAGTTCTTTGCACTAAGGAGGCAGAATAAAGCAAGAGAAGGGGGTTTTCACAGAAGTACACTGACTACAGACAACAAACCTCTTGAATAAGACTAAAAATAGTGAGAAAAATCCACAGTCGGAGGGTAAAGTTAACCCTCCCTGACCATCACACCTGTTACACAGTGAGCTCAGTATATAGTGCACCTACTGCACTCGGGAAGTGCGATGCATACAGACTGCCTTGAAGGTAGGGTATGATGGTAGTAGTGCGAGACTTTGAACATGATTTCACTCACAGTTTTCTATCTAGTTCAGGTGTTTAGGCTGAATAAGTAAAGATCAGTGTATGTAAATCACAGGGGTGATCTAAGAGGTTACTAGAGCCACCACTTAGGGAATTTAGATTGCTTGCAGATCTATTTTTTAATTCATAAACAAAACATGGAGATAGACTAAAGCAGCACTGATCTACTTTGCATTTGTATGAAAAATGCAGTTCGAAGGCTAGCTGGCTTGACTTCAGGCTTCATCTGTATGTTTATAAAAGAAACAAGGATAGATAGGCTAACAAGTAATCTAGTCACTCCCCAGTGGAGTCGCCATTTTGTTATCCAAGAATAGTGTCCACTCGGATGCTGCTATTCCCACTAACATGGGTGGCTATCTTAGAAACAAACAATCAAAGTCTACTATTGCTTCCTTTTATGAAAATAGACGAGAGGAGAACCAAGAGGGCCAACCTGAGTCTTGCGTTTGATTTCCTCTGCTTCTTGATAGAGTTTCGCCGCTTATTCTTTGTCTGCCCAAATTCAAAAGGACCTATGGAATCACAGCAACATACTACCATGCAAGAAACGAGGATCTAAATTCATAAATAATACAGGATCAAATGTGTATTAACCATATACATTCATATATAAAAAAGTACACAAGAATATGGAAGGAAACAAGAATAGCTTTATTTAGATGAAAAGTATCAAGAGGATTACAACCATGTGCTCTGACCCAGCATCATCCTCCGGCTAGGAAGCCCTTCTTCACCTCAAGCAAAGCTAGATCACCCAACACTATGAATGTACACCAGAATACCAACAACACTTCTCTATAAGATACAAAATTCCAGCCTCTGGATCTCTGTGATGAGGGATCCATATATAGATGATTACAAAGAGGTGAGTCATATTCTGGGATCTTGATTAGTGTCCTCTCTTTGATAGTTCCTGTTTCCACTTGGAGAATGACGATCTCTTACTCATGCCTGGTCAAAAATGGAGTGGCAAGTGTCAGAGGGGAAGCTTCTGCAAGATTCCATGACCTCCCACCTCGCATTTTTGTCCTTGCCATTTGTCCATTCCCGACCATCGCATCCTACAGAGGAGAAAATCAGTATGCATCACACCTTGTACACTAGGAAGGTGATATGCATCACACCCCTTGCATTGAGCTTTCAGTATGGTCTAGTTTTGACCATTCATGAGCAGTTTTTAGCGGAGAACTTCTGGGAGATGATGTAATCAGTTGACCTTGTTCCTTTAGGTAGTGAAGCAACACTTTTAGGGACATAGGAGCCCTTAGTTTATGCACATTTATGATTGGGGTTGAAGTGCCCAAAAATGTCTATAACATAGATGACTTCACACCCACAGTAGTAGGAACCTTCACTGGTTTACTATGCTGCATATTAAACCTCTGCAGTATTGTCTTGACATACTTCCTCTAGTTTAACAAGAACTTCCTCTTTGCCCGATCTCTTTTAATTTACATGACCAAAATATAGTTTGCAACACTAAGATCTTTCTTGTTGAATTTGGAGAGCAATTGGGTCTTCAAATCTTGGATAATTTCTTTGTCATTTCCAACCAGCAACATATCATCCAAATACAGACCAAATAAATAACACGGTCACCAATTAATTTGGAATACACACAGTGATATGCTTTTCTTCTATTGAAGCCAAGTCCTCATATAAATGTATCGAATTTCTGATACCACATCCTTGGTGACTATTTTAACCCATACATAGAATTTTTTAATTTGCATACTAGTTCTTTCTTACCCTTCACCGCAAAGCCTTAAGGTTACTTCATGTAGATCTCCTATTCTAGATCCCCGTGAAGAAATTTTGTCTTCATGTCAATCTGTTCTACCTCAAAATCAAAAGCAACAACAATAGATAAAAGCAATCTAATAGAAGCCACCTTGGAAACAAGAGAAAAGGTATCACCAAAATAAATTCCCAACCCCCGGTAATAACCTTTTGCTACCAACCAAGCTTTGTATTAATCCACCTTTCCTTCTACATTTGTATTCTTATTGAAAACCCATTTTCTACCAATGGGTTTCCTTCCAGCCAGCAACTCCACTAGATCCCAAGTCTCATTTTTGTGCAAAGATGCCATTTCATCAACCATGGCCTCTTTCCATAGTTTGTCATCCTTTGAATCTATTGCTTCCTTCATAGTTCTGGGATCATCATCAGTAATAGATAAAGCAAAATTTGAACATAAAGAAAATGGACTATACCTTTCTATCTGCCTTCTTTCTCGAACTGATCTTCTCACAACTGGAGTTTGTGGATGTTCATCTTTTGATTCCTCTTCTGTTGTAGATTCTGATTCTTCCTCCTTTAGCTCAAACTCTACCTTCTCAAGTTCGTTTGGTTGGACGTCATGTTTAATAACATATTTCACCTCTATGAGCACCACATCTCAGATGTACACAACCTTCCTTGTTATTGCATTCCAAAGTTTATAACCCTTTAAACCATCCTTATACCCAATAAAGATGCACTTTTCAACCATCCAACTTCCAACTTTTTTCTTTTCTCCTTTGGAACATGTACATATGCATCACATCCAAATACCCTCAAATGTGAAAGACCAGGTTTCTTACATGTCCATACCTCTTGTGGAGTCTTATCCTCCAATGTTTGTGAAGGTGATATATTGACTAGGTAACATGCTATCTCTACTACCTTTCCTAGAATTCCTATCCTAACCCGGCACTAATGAGCATGCTTCATGCCCTTTCCATAAACATCTTTTTCATTCTTTCTGCAACTCCATTTTTCTCAGGTGTGTATGGGGTAGTCTTCTGTCGTGCTATATCACACTTCTTACATAATTCTTCAAATTTCTTGCAAAACTTTCCACTGTTATCTATCCTCAACACCTTTATCTTGTTCTCTGTCTGGTTTTCCACTAGGGCCTTAAATTCTTTAAACCTGTCAAAGAATTCAGATTTATTCTTGAGGAAATATATCAATGTATTCCTTGAGAAGTCGTCTATAAATGATACATAGTACATAGACTTACCCAGTGATGGAACCTTCACAGGTCCAAACATGTCACTGTGCAAAAGCTCTAATATTTGTTTCACCCTCTTACCACCAAAGGGGAAGCTCACCCGATTCTACTTCTAATATACACAATTTTCAAAAAAATCAAAATCCATAGAGCTATTATTAAAACCTTCTACCACACCTTTACCATGAAGTGTTCAAAGGCCCTTCTCTCTAATATGTCCAAGCCTTTGATGCCATATCATGGTCTTTTCTCTAGAGACCACTAGGTTTTCTACTCCACTTTTCGGAACCACAGAACTATTGCACCCATCAACAACATTGCTACCTTACATCTTGTACAAAGCTCTAATCCAAACTCCCTGCATCAATACTAGTGCTCCCCAAACCATCTTCCAGGTATCCTTCTCGAACATTGTTTTTACACCTGCATCATCGAATCTGCTTATAGAAATCATATTTCTGGCCAATGCAGGAATATGCAAAACACCCCAGAAGTGTTCTAATTTTCACACCTTGCAAATTCATCTTAACGTTTCCATGACCAACAATTTTAGCCTTTCTGTCATCCCCCAAGAAGACATCACCACCATCATATTTCTCATACTTGTAGAACCACTCTCTATTAGGAGTGAAGTGAAAGGATGCACCCGAGTCAATCAACCATGCCTCATGATCTACATATGTACTTGAAGAAACCAAGTACACATCCCCACCTTCATCTAAGGTGGTTTTCACCTCTATAGGAGCAGCATCATCAAATCCCTTTCCTTTGTTAAGAGCTTTAGATTTACAATCCCTTTTGTAGTTCCCTTCCTTTCTACATTTCCAATGCACCTTTACAGGTTTTCTTGGACATTTAGATCTCTATCTAGATTTAGATCTCCCACTCAATGACATATTTTTGCTTCTATTCTGGGACCTTCCTCCTACAGACAAGGCATCGCCATTCTGTCTCTCCATATTTTTCTGTCTCATCTCGTCCATAAGTAAGGATGTACTATTTCATCAAACTGTAAGGCAGTTACATTACTACCTATTGCAAGAACTAGATTATCCAACGAATCTGGTAGAGAACACAACAAACTAATGCACTTATCTTCATCCAAAATTTCAATATCAACATATAATAGCTGACTTACCATAGTACTAAATGCGTTCATATGCTCTGTCATTGAGTCTCCATTTTTCATCCTCAGGTTATATAGATTTTTCCATAGGAACAATTTATGCACCAGAGACTTAGATTGGTACGAAGTCCCTAACTTGTCCCACAAAGCCTTAGCCGTAGCTTCCCTTGATACATTCAACAATACTGAGTCTGAGACACAAAAATGTATTGTGGTCTTTGCCTTCTGATCCAACTTCTTCCATTCTTCATCGGACACTCACAAAACCATAGGTAGGTCCACCCACCTAATATAGGGTCCAAAAAAATGTCCCCTGGGTGCTACCCCAGACCCTAAAGAGGGGGCCTAACTGCCCCCGTCAAACCCCCTATGACCCCCCTGCTATGAAATCAGTGCAATGAAGGGGGTGCTCCGGCCCCCCTCTAACCCCCTGGCTGAACAGGGTTGCTAGTCGTGGAAAGAATATAACACAACCTAACATTTTCCCACTTGTTGTTTTCTTTCCACAATGGGCCACATGAGAGCTTAGTCACTTATGCAGCCCTACAATGCCTATTGTTTCTCTACAACAAGATAAATTCTCAAAGCTCACATATTTTGTCATTGCATTTGTAGTATTCTTTAATGTGTCCATCTTTACCAACAACACCTTTCTATCTTCTATCACATCCCTTCCAAAGTGATACTGAACATCAATGTGATTTGTCTTTGAATGATAAGTACGGTTGTTTGCTAAGAAAATTCCACTTTGGTTGTCACAGTATATTCTTATAGCTACCTATACTAACCCCATACTTGAACACAATCTCTACAACCAAACTACTTCCTTTCTTGCATGAGTGGTTGCCATGTATTCTACCTCTGTATTTGATAGTGCCACTACTGATTGTTTCTTACTCATCCAACTGACTGCACCTCCAAATAGGTTAAACACATACCCACTTGTATATCTTCTTTGATGCAGATCTCCAGCCCAATGTACATCAACAAATCCATGAATATCCAATACTCTGTCCAATCCTGGTCTTCCTTGGTAGCACAAACCATAATCACTAGTGCCATGCAAATACCTAAAAACCCTCTTCACTACTATCCAGTGCTCCTTCCCTAGTTTTGACATAAACTTTCTCAATAATCCCATGCGTGTGAAATGTCTGGTCTAGTGTAGACCATCGCATACATCAGGCTACCGAATGCACTTTCATATGGAACACGAGACATGTCCTCTTCTTCTTCTTGTGTCTTAGGACACTGTTCAGCAGATAACTTGACAACTACAGGAATAGGAACCTTTACTGGTTTACTATCCTACATATTAAACCTCTACAGTATTGTCTCAGCATAATTCCTCTGGTTTAGATAGAGCTTCCTCTTTTCCTGATCTATTTTAATTTCCATGCCCAAAATATAGTTTGCAACACCAAGATATTTCATCTCAAATTTGGAGGACAATTGGGTCTTCAAATCTTGGATAATTTCATTGTCATTTCCAACCAGCAACATATCATCCACATACAAGACTAGATAAATAACATGATCACCAATTAATTTAGAATACACACAGTGATCTTCTTTGCTTCTGGTGAAGCCAAGTCCCTATATAAATGTATCAAATTTTTGATACCACATCTTTGGTGACTATTTTAACCCATACAAAGACTTTTTTAAGATGCATACCAGTTCTTTCTTACCCTTCACCATAAAGTCTTCAGGGTAGCTAGTCGTGGAAAGAATATAAGACAACCTAACAGGTCTTCATTGTTATATCTTTTATATTTGTTGCTTCTCTTGACTGTGCTTCTCATGAACCATGCCTTCACCAACATGGTCTAGCCAATGCGTCGATGGCTACATTGGAAATATCACTTCATGTGAGTAGGGCCATGCAATGTTTAACATAGGAGTAGGAGTAGTTTTTTCTTCTTGATTTGCTTGATTTTTCGTTTGCATGTTTGTTTGCTTGCTTGGATTACCTATTTTTCTTTCACTTTACTTCTTCTCTTTTCTTTTTGCTTTCGTTTCTTTCTTGTACTTGTAGGATAACCTCTCGTTCAAATGTGTTTGGATCTCAAGACAAGCTGAGTCAATCTAAGAGGACTTGTACAACTATCGACATCTGTTTATCTGTTGTCTTCTCTCTTTATTAAGAACTTGTTTTCTTCAATCAATGATGTTTTGATGGAAAATGTGTTCTATTCAGAGTGAGTCTTTGTGAAAACACAACGGTTGCGCTCTAACTAGTACCACCTACTCTAATCAGTTATTTTGGGTTAACCCTTGTGAGCTCAGTCAAGTAGAGAAAGGTAAGCAGGAAAAAATTAACATGTATGTCAGAGGTATACATAAAATACTTCTCTAAAGGAACAACCTCTTCTAATCTCAATAAGTCTGGATCCCTCTTCTACCTATGAAATAAATAAGTGCCTATGCATAGTTCTTAAGAAAACAAAAAAAAAGAAATATGAATAAGGCGAGAGAAGAGAAAGGCTTTCTGCATAAAGAGGTGATGCAAGTAACTCTGTCAGGGTACTAACCAAGCTCACTGGTAGTGGAGTGATGCTTGTGTTCTTGTGTGACTCCAACGGGGTATTGTCTAGGCCTGCTGGTAGCAGAGCGACACCAAAGATGAAACTTAAACTCTGACAGTTATAGTACTTGTGCATCAATATACCCATCATTCCAAATCAAAATAACTAAGTTGAATTGCCTTGGAATGTGTGCTGACCGATCAAGAGAATGTTAGGGACTAGATCTTTCAAACAAGCTAGTGTGGAAACCATGATGATCAAAGAATCAAACAATACCTTAATAAGGGTTAAACTCATTTTTCATGAAACAAGGTCCATATAGAGAGTTGGAGTTCTACCAGTGTGTCACAAAGTTTTGTAGGGAATACAACCACCCTCCAAAATTTTGGCTCACATGCAAATTTCAGAGCCTACTTTGAATCCTGTGAGAATTCATACTTGGTCACTTGTTAGTAAGTTGATGATTTTAAGCTCCCCTCCATGACCTTAAGAGTTGTTTGCATTCTCTCTTTACGCAACATGTGTCATTTTTAAGCATAGGCGTTGTTGTTTGTCATGTAAAGGGAATGTTGTCATTCTTCAAGGGAATTGTGTGTGTATGAGTGGTCGTCATCACATAAACATGTTTCACACTCACCTCATGCACTCTTGTCACAAAGGTTTTTGTATCAAGAAAAGTATCTCTTATGGATTTTGCATGGTCTACGTTATGTCACTAAGTGTCCATGTGCAATCACAGTCAAGTCATATCATGTTTACATATGTTTCATTGATCTCACACTTAGCCATTTTCTCAAGCAACCTAGCGTCATCCAAATTCCATGAACTATGTGCTTTGCTTCTGCAACCATCAAGATTCCTCCCTTGCCTGCTAAAGTCTCATAGTGCGTAGAGACACCAACCTCCCTTGCCTACTCAAACCCTGTAGCCTGCAAATACCCCAACCAACTCTCCTCTCCACAAATGTGAAGAGCAGTCAGGGAGCCAGCACTATTCTACATAAATGTGCAGAGTAGTCTAGCTGCAATACACTCATAAATTGTGCAGAGGTATCCTCCCAGAAGCCCTATCCAACAACATTGCTTTGAGCCTCAAAAGTGTGTAGTATTTACCAAGTTTCCTTGTAGGTATTGCATGCAAAAACATTGCAGACGAGCCTCCCAAGGCCTCATTCCAGTGGAAGTCACTGTCTGCTGAAATTGCGCAGATCTACCTCTCAGTGACTATAGGAAAAGTTGACATGTTGAGATCACTTCCAAGGAGTTGAGGGGAAGGACCAAGGAACCGAATAATGGGAAAGGTCAGGACCACATGCAAACTACGTTAGATACATGATCATCTTGAGGGTAAGTATGGTAAGTAAGGAACATCTTTCGAAGTACACCTCTTAATTGAGTTTGTAGGGCTACTTGTCATTATCATATCACCCTGTCCTCAGTAACATGCATGTCTGCAAATGCGAAAAGTCATCTTACGCATTTCTTCTACATGTCTTGCTTCTTTTTCAGCTATTCAACCAACTATATTTTTCTACATGTCGATTGTTATATCATGCTTGTGATCTCATTCTGATGATGTTGAAGGTTGTGTTTAAGTTATGTTCCCCACGTACACATATATCACACTCACACATGGTGTGGTATGCACTATAGCGCAAGAATCATCGCAGTCGTTCAATGGTCTATCACAAGTGTCATGTTTGTCGCTCGCACCATTAGTCATTCACACTGAGTATATGTGGTCTTGATGGTTTGAAGTGTCTTGTCATCAAGTCATGTTGAATGCGTGTTGGGAAGGTCGTGTATGCACAAGTTCACTTGCGCACACACTTAGTCATTTTGTTGAAATTCTGAGGACCAGATCACCCTCCAATAGTTAGACCTTCATTGAGCTACATTGTGCAGGTTCAACCCCCAATGATGATGTACTACTGCCCAAAATTGTAGAGATCTTGAAGTTGTCTCCTAGATAACCTAGACTGCACAATCATAGAATTGACCAATTTGACTATCACTAGAACAACACAAAATTTTCTCAGCAAGCCATTTTAATCTACACTGCCTGCAAGCATATCAATCGAGCCTCTATCTGGTCAACTAGAGAGCTTGACCAAATAGTGACCCTAGGACTCACTCCCCTAAAAAAATTGCATAAAGGCTACAAAGCATGCCCGCTCTGCCAAGTGAAGAAACTGCGCAGAGATGTCAGATAGATATAATATGTCCCTCACCATCTCCCTCAAAAAATTGCGCAGTTTTTCCAACCAGTCAGCTAGTTAGCCAACCTACTGCTTGCCTAGAAAACATAGCAGTTTTCATGAGTAGTCACCCAGCTATCTAGCATATCGTTGAGATCAAAAACCACGCAAGGATGTTCAGCAGGCCAGCCTCCTAGCAATTTCATAGTTTTTTCCAGCAGAATTTTGGAGCCCACTACCAGCTCCCCTAAAAACTTGTGCAATTTTTCTAAGCAAGCCTCTTGTAGTCCACTACCATCTCCCCAGAGAAATTGCATAGCTTTTGTCACCAATCCCTTTGCTGCCTATATTGCTTCACTAAAAAAATTACGTAGATCTTCCCTCTAGCCGAGCCAGATCCTTTGGATAGTCACTGCTGATCCAGATTGTCCATCCCAGTCTCCCATTGACCTCCACGTAATTTTCATCGATAGTGCCTACAACCCACATACTGGCTTGAAAACTGCCTTGCTTAGTTTTAAGAGCCTTGTCCTCTCTCTTGGTCACCTACATCTGAATGCGAAGGATAATGCATCATGGTAGACTAGGATCTTCCTGGATTTGGTGTTGTCTTGTCAGGAGTGATTGTATATATAGGTACATGGATGAGACATGGTGTGAATGAAAATGGGATGAACAAGGAGAGCACATACAAGGATATTTGTTCGTGAACGAATGAAATAGGCATGCATGTGAGGAGATTTGTTCATGAATGGATGAAAGGGGAATGCATCAAGGATATTTGTTCACAAATGAACGAACACATGAAGCATGTCAAAGCACAAGCGAAGGAGGATCATGCATATGCAAACATCAAATGAACACAAAGACCATCGAAGATGCCGGACACCTTGTCATGTGGTGGTGAAGCTATGATATACTAAGAGCACATCCATCACTCATCAGCACTACGGTTTGACATGGACACCAGCAGTAGCATGAACATACTAGCACTCTTGTGTTAATTCGTGTCATGAGTCATCTCTGCAACATCACTACTATGACTGAAAATATTGTAAATCAATATAATGTAACATGGAAGTCTAAGAGATCCACATGTAAATATAAAGCGTCATGTAGAGTTTAAGAGTCATGCAAGTTAAACAGTCATGAGGGAAGTCACAAAATCACAAGGGCAAATACCCCTCATTTATAGTTGCAAAAGCCTTTTCACCTTTGTTCCTACCACATAACCTTGAGAGTATGTAGTCTTTTCTTTGAGGAGCGAGCAATGGCTCTAACGCCCTGCTTACAAGGTTAGTGATGTATGGTGTACCTATGTGTATTGCAACTTTTGCTTAATTCAGAAGCGTGATAACATGCTATCACATTTTCACACATGTATTGTAATTGCTTGTAAGACTAATATTTGAACACTTGTAATGCATATTTCTTTAACCTAAGTTAAAATATTTGAACTATTTTGGTTGTTCTAATACATATGTTTATGAAAACGTGTTGTATAAGTTGTTAACCCTGTCTCGCCTGTGTGGGCTGCCCCACTAGACACTAGACAAAACCATTCCATAAAATTGGTATAATGATCGTTGCACTCGTGTGGACTACTCTGTTAGGTGTTGTATGTGTTATCCCTTCATTTTGTGTTTGTGTCTTTCGCATCTATGTGGACTACTCTGCCAAAAGTTGCACATGTCCTATTGTGTTGTGTGTCTCTGATGGAGTTGCGACTCTTCCCTTTCGACTGGAGACTCACTTCCACCCTCTCCATCTGCGGTGAAAGAACGTTGACACATGTAACACTAGCACTCACCAGGCACGTAAAGCTCACTGTTCGAAGACAAAGAAGACCACTTTAACATTCTAAGAAGAAATAGCTAAGGCAGGTCTTTAAGATAATGGCAACTGGGCCATCTTACTGAATGGGATTCCTACACCAAATTGTGTCAGGTCTAGTTGGGACTTCATATCAGGGAGATCCCCTGAATGTTAACGGGTCTAGCACCATCAACAAAGTGACAAACACTTATATAGTTTTGTGGCCACAACTACCTATGAATACATCACTCCCATAAACCATGCATGTCACCACCTGATGAGGCCGACCACCCTCACTAATTTCCCATATGCCACTCGAAGGAAAATTTTACTCCCTAAGCAAGTTCTTCAACCTCTATTGGAAGGAGCCACCATCTCTATCTAGCTCAGCCACAACTGAACATAGGTTTCTACCTCCTAATATTTTTAGGACCACATTTTAGAATGTTTGAACCTCGACCCAAAATATATGTTAGATCCCTATAATACTAGTGATTCCCCCATTACTATTGTCATTGTATCCCTTATTGTTATTATTGTGCCCCTATTGTCTGCATATTGTTATTAGTGTGCCCCATAGAAACCCACTCTTGTTATTGTTGTGCCCTTATGTTATTACTGTTAGGTCAGCTTGGTTATATTGTGACCCCTTAGATTTGTATATATAGAAGGGAGGTTTAATCATTTGTATCATTCAAGAATTGTTCATTTTTGTAATGTAAATGAGGTTGCCCCCTCGAAGAGGCTGAATTCTATGGTGTTGGTCTATCTTGCCTATCTTTTTGTGAGCTGGTTTCCTAACATTTGGTATCAAAGCTTTGGATTCTAGGGTCTCGCTACTCCAAACAGGTCATCACGTCATTTGCGGTATAACGTTTTTTCTGCGACATTTCTAAAGCTAAAAAAACAACTCTTTCTAGTCAAAATCATTCTTAACTTTGGTTCCAAATTTCAAAGCTTGTGTTGTTATATTTTTGGAGATATGATCTAAGGAAGTTACTGTTTTTGCAGAGTCCCGAACTACATTCCAAACAGGTGACCTAGGGAAAATTGTCATAAATTTTCTTCTGTGCATCAAATTGAAATTTCGTAAGAAGTTTTAGAAAGAGGATGGAATATATTTTTTTGTATATCCATTTTAGGTACAAAGGTCAAAACAATGACACAAGGAACTTTGTACATGTTTTCTCTACTAAACTAGTCTATAATCAAGTAACCATGGGAGATTTGGCATAACTCTTCCTTGGAGAATCCAATATTGATCAGACTTGCAGTGTTAGAAAGAGGACACAAAGGGATATTGTAGGATGCGATTTCAGATATTCAAGATCCACGGTTACAAAGATACAATAGATTCAATATCGAGATCTTACAAAGTGAAAGAAAAGGTGTGTAGTTTTTTTTTTTTTAATTTTACATAAGATTCGTTTGAAAAAATAGTTTAAAGGAATTCAAAGGGAATAGTGAAGAATTATTAGCATTAATTGATGCCCCAAAGAAAGAAAATGGAAACACCTAGTAAGAAACCTAAAAGCTCTAGCATGACTCGTGAAGAAGAGGAAGAAATGCTACATGATATATCAAAATTACAAGACCAAGTACAACAAATTTCACTCTCACAAAAGGTAACTGAAGCCAAGATGAATGGTGTGGAAGCTAATGTTATCACTCAGGTTGTCCCTAGGTTCCTGTAGGGATACGGCCGAGGTAACCACAAACCAATCTTTGGATTGCAGGTTCTAGCCCACCTGCAATCAGAGAGGGCTCTCTCTTAATGAATTAACTTTGATGATGATTTTCGGCTAGCTGTTGGGTTCAGGGGTTTTGATTTTTTGTTTGGATGGAAGATGTATGCCAGGTAGAAAATTCCAAGTAGAGAGGCAAGGTAAAGTGTGATAAATTTCAAACCATTGGGCATGGAGTCATGGATTACGGCTTGCTGTTGCGTTTTCTTGGTCACAAGAGGATTATGGAGCGGGATAGCCACACATGAGACAATTATCAATTTGCTGAAAGGATGGAATGATGGTTAGGATGAAAGGTAATTAAGAATCTTTCATTAAAACTGACAGGGAGGATAGGTGAACGAATGGTTGTCTAGGTGCAGTTAAGAATTCCTGAACTATCATTCATATGTGAAAGAAATAGCATAAACAAGATCATTTAATTATGCATGTTCATAACTATTCCTGATGAAAACATGAAAAAATTGCAGAAAGTGAGCCTTGGGTGCAGCTAAGCAAATCCTAAACTATTCTTCTTTTCTGCAATTTAGATGGCGGAAACATGATAAAACAAACATGAACAACTAACACAGTTAAGAAACACTTATTGAACCATGTAGAAGCACAGGAATTCCACAGTCACTCCTCGGCCAATTAAACATAGCAGACAGTTTCAGATTCCATGATTTCAACAGTCTTTGATTAGAGAAAGTATCACAGTTACAGTGCGAGTCTCTGCTTGGGAAAAATATCGAAATACCAAAGATTAAGAAACTAATTGACCAACCAACCCTTACTCCATTTTTTAGGGTAGTATATATAAGCAAAATATCTAAAGTCATTTATTACAACCGAGCTAAATAGGTCTGCAGGAAAAAGCTTTTTCTAAAAACCTAATTGTTGCTGGAATTAAATGCAAGTAAGTCCTTTGGGCTGCACCAGAGGCAACTGAATCAAGTTGAGTTGATGGGGTGTCCTGTGTGACTTGGTACAGTGGGTCTGTCATAACTGTGCATTGAGTTCTGGTCCACTAATCTCCTGTGAGTTTAATGTGCAATCATTTGTGTTGGTGAGCCTTCAATGTGTCTTCAATTGCTTCTTGACTTTCAGAGCTATCCTTTTAATGCTGGATTTGCCTCGAGCCCTGAGAAAAATTCCTTTGATACACTTTGTCGCTGCATTGATAGTCTTCGTCGCTTCTGTTGGATACCTATACCAATAGTTTCATTTTTCATGATTAGATGTTAAAGGTCCAAATATGCTCTGCTTTGGCAAATGCAAAGATCTCATATTTTCCTAAGAAGGCAGTGTCTGTATCAGTTTTCATAAGAATTCAATTTTGGATGGATGGTCCAACAGTCTAAACTGGATCATGCCATGTTTTCAATTTCTATGTTGTAGTATAGAGAATGATATCTGTCCAAACTGTTTAATCTTGGCAGATCAAGTAGCTAGGTAGAGAAACAAAGGCTCCCAACTGTCTAATCTGGGGCCTTGGAAGAAATAAGGTTTGTGTTAGATAGGAGATCCAAGCAAAAGCCAATGAAAAGAAAAGGCATTCAAAGGGTTGCAAGTCCAAGAGCACCCTACAAGAAGGAACAAAAAATGCTAGGGAAGCTAGTTGGGGTAGGTAGATGGGGTTGCAGAAATGGTATCTCTTTCAAAAATCAAGGTTGCTGAAATCTATACTGGAAGAGCAGCACCATGAAGCATGACTAACTCCCCTGGTTCTCATTTGTAAAACAGTCATTACTAACTCCCTTTCCCCAAAGTTGCACAAAGCACGAGAAATCATATGTTTTACATTCTTATACCCTTGGGAAGCCACATTTCTTGTGCAAAAAATCTTTTCATTTTGAACTACTCCTAAGTTCAATCCATTTGCAAATAAAACTTGGTAAGCTAGCCCCACTCATGAATTTCTTCCATACTAACAACTAACTATGCTACTTAACTCCCTATACTCCTTTACCCCTAATATTATAAACACCATGGTGTCTAAACCCCACAATGTATAAATATCCCCTCCCTGGCACTATAGCCATAGTATTTCACCCCTGGGGCTTGAATTGACACCTGGTCAAGGTCAAGAACCCATGACCTATCTTCTGTTTCACCTCAGACTGGTTTCCCTACCTAAAAAGCTGTTAGACCTTGAAAACCTTGAGGAAACTTGAAGAAATATTGAAAACCTTGCAAAAATACCCTTCCCCCTCTTTATCCTAAGGTCGGGTTATTCACATTGTTCATATTTCATAAGCCAGTTAAATAAACCCTCTTGCCTAATGTTTCCGCCTTCGGAAATCAAATTATCCGATACATTGCAAAAACCTTCGAAAACCTTTGAATTCTATGATAAGCGGGCGTAAATAAATGAATATGGAAAACATTGGGAATTATTATTAAAACAAGGTTTATTGTCCGGAGGGCCCCGCCATCCTCGTCAGCAGCAGAAATTAATATTTTATTGCCCGCCAGCTGGTATGTATCTTCCGTGCAGGTTAACGATCCGACGACCGTTCGATCGCGCTTCATCCAGATCCACGGCCGAGGTTGATTTCGGGCCATCCCGACGTCCGCACAATAACCAACGCCGCTGTTACCGTCCGCGCGACTCAGGTGCCCGATGACCGTCCGATCTCCCGCCCGCAGATCAACGGCTGTGATCAATATCGGAAGGCCTTACGCGTCCGACAGATACCTTCCGATATCTGTCAGACGCTTACGTCAGGCCAGCATCAGCAGGGGGGCACGCGTCCTTTTTTCATTGCATCGGAGCAACGTCTGACATTCCGTCCGACGTACAGGACCCCATCCGATATGGCGACACCTGTCCAGTCCACGAGAGCGCCCAGGCGCCGCGCACGGCACCGCCAAGTCAATTCCGCCTTGTTCCTAATT